>JZKD02S0775457.1:759570-769765 GCA_000966675.3 Picea glauca | reverse complement strand
ACGGAGCCGTTAAACTCGTCAGGGTGGTCCATACCAAACGGCTTGGTTTATTTAGACAACCCCGGACCGGTTCCACTCTCCCAGTTGACGGATGGACTGTTTCGCCCGTCAACACCCCATTCTCCCCTTGGAGAATGAAACCCAAGTGGTCGATCTGATCTCTCCATCAGTTGATCCTACTCTCCTTCTAGAGAGTAAACTCGATACTGCCCATGTTTTTCTTGTTGATACAGACTCTGCCATATCAGGGGGTATTCCTCCTTCTCCCATGGAACCCCCTCCAAGTAATGAGGCCATCCATTTTGATTGGGATGTACTAATTGGACCTCGTCTTCCCTCTTACATTCCTTTCTATATTACAGTACAGGTTTGTGGTCGGGACTTTACCAAAACGTTGATAGATGAAGGTTCGTTTATTAGTATTTTGTCCTCTATTGCTTGGAAAGCTTTGGGTTGTCCTCCACTTGTGCCAGTTACGCAGAATCTGTTAGCTTTTAATAGAAGAACCAGTCAACCTTTAGGGACCCTTCCTTAGTTTCCTGTAACTTTGGGAGGGAAAACTATCTTTATCGATGTCATGGTAGTCCAAGACTCCGTGGATTTTTCTTTACTCCTTGGGCGGGATTATGTGTATGCCATGAAAGCTATTGTGTCTACTCTTTTTCGTGTGATATATTTCCCTCACGATGGATGAGTTTTGATTGTTGATCAATTTTCATTCATTGACCCCACCTGGATTGCCTCCCTGAATGGTTCTTGTATGCAGACAGTATCGCCCCCGCCACAGGTCAATTATCTGGTGTTGTCGTCCATGGATTCAACTTCTGATGACTTAGATCCAGTAGTTGACATGGTACTCTCTTCGATAGGGTTGTTAGAGCCTGATCTCTTTACTCCTATCACGACCCTCGACATGGTGGCCTTCCAGAGTGTGTTTCTTCCTTCCAGTGAAGACCTCTTGGAAGCCATGACCGAGTTTTGTCCCTTGCCATGGTGTTATTCCGGAGCATTGTCCTCTTGAAATCCATGATCAAGAAGAGGTTACGAGGATAGTTTTTTCGTCTCTGTGACAACCTCGTTAAAAAATGAAATAGAGGTTACGAGCATAGTTCTTGTTTCTATGTCAAGCTCGTTAAAGAATGAAATAGTTTTTCCCCCTCTCTGTTTGAGTCAAGTCCTTCATCTAGTATTTGAAACTTCTTTTCCTCTGTTTTTGTCGTTGGATGAAAAGAAGATTGGGGGGCCATACTTCCAGCCTCTGGAATTCATGCTGAAGTAGAGCCACTATATTTTTAAGTTGGGGGATAAGTACCAACCATGCATTGGGAAGTCGCAAGTATAGTTTTCTATGGTTCAAGCTTGTGTAAAAATGAAACCACTTACCTCAAGCATAGTTTCCTCTGCTTCAAGCTTGCGTAAAAATGAAACCAGGTCCAAGCATAGATTTGTTTAGTTTTTAATCTTGTGTAAAAATTAAAATCTATCCCAAGCATAGTTTTGTTTTGTTTTTAAAGCTTGCGTAAAAATAAAAACAATCCCGAGCTTAGTCTTTGTTCTTTCTCATGCTCGTAAATACATGAGAATAAGTTACCGAGCTTAGTATTTGTTCTTTCTCATGCTCGTAAATCAATGAGAATGTAATTGAGTATACTTTTATCACTTTTTCGGACTCGTAAAGGTTATACGAAAAATGAATCCCCTAGAGTCCTCTTGAAGTTCTTTTCAGAGTCTCTAAACATGAAAAGATTGACGAGCAACCTTGCTATTTTCACGCTCGATAAAGTATTTGAAGTACGCGTCTGGTGAGTGATAATTTATCTCTTTTTCGATCTCATTAGACTACATTATGAAAAAGGAACTGAGAGAGTTCTCTTTTAAGTGTTTTTCCAAACTCCATAGTCTTGAAAAACCTTCGAGTTTTCTATCTCTGGACTCATTAAACAAACATTGACAGACCCGCAATGGGACCGAACCACTCCTTCCTAAAGTTCATTAAACATACTTTGAGGGACTCGTCTGAAGGATGAGATTAAATTGACAAGCATATGTTATCGTCCTCAAGCTTGCGTAAAAATAAAGAGGTACTTGCCAGAAATGGTGGGGGAAAAACTAGGAAAGAAATATATCTAAATCTGTATTATGTGGGAGAGTCACTTTTGAACATGACACCCTTTCACTCACCTTGTGTATAGGTTGTAAAATCCACTCGTCTCCTGATCATACTCCTATAAGATTACAAATTGGTCTGTGATCATTGTTGTTGAGTCAGTGTTTCCAAGACATTTGTCGTGTCGTCAATCCGTTCAAAAAGATGTCCAACCTGAAAATCCTTCTGTTGCATCGGCCATTTCTGCAGTCTTTAAGCCTTCTATTGCATTGACCATCCCTAAGTCAGTCTTGAATCACTTGTTACTCTGATCTACATCAAATCTTGTTACTTGTTTCGTTTCACTGATGTGGGATACATTAAGGCCCTCCTGTGACGCATTTTTTCCTGTCTACTTCAACTCATTATCCATGAATTAGACTTAGAAACTAATTGGTACCTTGGAACTTGCATGCCTCAATGGAAAGTTTCCTCACTTTTGACAGTGGGTTTTCATTATTGACCCCTGATCGGGAGATTCCGCTGAGTGTTCGACTTCAGCTCATTTATTCACATTCGTTGGATTGTACTAGTGTACCTTGGGAGTCATTGACATTAATGGTGATTTCCCTCACACTTTTTAATGGTATACACTAATGACTGGTAATCAAGTGGTTTCTACCATGTTCGACTTCAACCCATGTATTCACATGGTTATATTCGTACTATAGAGTAGTGGAGATGAAGACCCTGGATATTTTCTGATAGATCCAGGTTGCGTTGGAGTATATTCAGTGTATTGTTGCATAGATCCACATTGTATATCTGGTGGATATGTTCAAATTTAAGTCTTTAACACATAGATCCATAGTGTATTTTTGGTGGCTATGTTCAGATTTGAGTCATATCAGCATGGATCCACAGTGTATGTTTCATGGCCATGACCTATCTTACTTGACATGGATCTTCGCATGTCGGCATTTATTTTTTGAGTCATTTGTATTCTGAGTATGGGAATGCCTACCTCAGTGATGATATATTATTGTACTATATTTCCTTGTTTGTTGGCAGGCTTCCGACCAATTTTTCTTTGTTCCCTACACACACTCAACAAAGTATTTCAACTATCACTCTGTTCTAACTTCATACTTTGGGGGGCTCTCTGTTACACATTATTTTCTTCATTCCTATGATCATTAATGATGTAAACCTATCTGTTGCCTTCAGAGGGGTCAATTCCTAAAAAGAGAAGGGAGAAGAACTTCTCCTGAGAAAAGAAGTTTATTTTTTCTATGTAAAAACCTTATAAAAAATGAAGTTCGCAGGTTGCTATATAGGCAGGATGTGAGAATGACCCATTCTCATAGGTTTCACTATAGCCTGGGTGTGAGGTGTTCGCAGGTTTCTCTATATCTAGGGTGCAAGAATTCCAGCACGTGGGAAAAATGAGCATTTTCTCGAATCTTCTATAAGGAGAAGCTTGTATGGTGAGGTGGCATCCGAATGGTTTGGATCTTACTCTCTTTCATGATTTAGTGGGAACATCCTAACCTCCTCACATTATCCTCTTCAACTTATAAAAGGAGAGGAGTTCTCATGGAGAATGTTAGCTTGAGCTTGGGTTAGCTTTGTTGATTCTTGAGCTTGTTAGCTTTGGCTTGGTTAGAGTGGATTTGAGATTTGCTTTGTCAAGATAGATTGTGAGTAGCTATCAGATCTATGGTTTCAGAATCCTTGGAGCAAGAAGTGTGTGGGGAACGAAGGATAGTTGGAAGGGACCTTATGACATTAAGGCAATGGTTGTAATTTCTCTTTCACATTTAATATGATACAGTAATATGTTTCTTTCCCATAAAGCTAATGTCACTTTATTGTATAACTCCTTGATCATACACATAGATTAATTGTTGAATATATTGAATTGTCTTCACTTCGATTGGTTTTTTTTGTTGTGGTCTTGACGATACAAGAGAATTGGAGCGAAGCTTGGAACAACAAAGACCCAAGGAAGCGATCATAAGGTATGTATATGATTCTTTCCTCCTAATTCATTCAACGGTTAAAATGTAGGGAAAGAGTATTATTCTATCCTGTTTTTTTCTAGATCCAGGTGGATCTAGGGAGATCAGTTTGTGTCCGCACTTACGGATTTATCCAATAACACACCTTGACTGTCAGTTCTTTGAGTTCAGAGTTCGCATAATGGGAGAATCGCGCATTGGTGTGACTAAACCTCTTAAACCCAAAGTCAAGATGTGATTTGGACCATAGATAGAAGGATCTATTGGGACCCACCTTGATCGTCCGATCTATGAGATCGGAGTTCATGCGATGGGAGAATCACGCGTTGGTGAGACTAAACCTCCAAAATCCAAAGTTCTGAAACCCAAAGTCACAACGTTATCTTTAACGTAGATCCAAGGATCTATCAGGACCCACCTTGACCATTGGATCGACGAGTTCAGAGTTCACACATTAGGGGGATTGCATTTTAGTTCTCCCAAGTATTCTGAAGCTGAAGACATGACGTGACCTAGACCGTGGATATATGGATCCTATGAGACTCCTCTCAGTTGTCCGATCCATGATATTTGAGTTCATGTTTCGAGCGGATTGTGATTTAAAGTGGCCTTATCCAATAGGTTAGACTAGGGTTATGTCATATATTAGAAATATTGATGACTGGACCCTCTCTCTCAGGGTTGACCCTAGATATGATTCGAGATGAGATAGTTGGAGGGAAAACAAAAAAGAAAATTATTATACCCCACCCTACTGTAAAAGAGTATTTAAGGGGGAAGGTGTGTTACAAATTGGTATCAGAGCATGGTTACAACACTCATCCTGTTTGGGCTCATGGATAAGTTGTGTAAAAACCACATTAAAGGGAGACATCCTACCATAATCCCTTCCTAGAAAGTCTAGTTAAGCCCTTATTATAGAAAAGAATGACAACTTACTGTTGTGTGTGTATGTATTTAAGAAATATGAATTATGTGTTGGTTATGAACTAATATAATGTTAGCTAACAACAAGTGTTTTGTTTTCACTCAAGCGGCCGATAAACTATGGGAAACTACAATCATATAGAATGGTGACATGTTGTAAAGTGAGGGATGGCTCCCACAATAGAGACAAAGAGTCTAACAAGAGGAGGGCGGTAGAGACCCCTCCAGATATGGCTGAGACTATGAGTAGTCCCATGGTCGAATTACATAGATGGAAGGACGACAATGAGATATTAATAAAAGATAAAGAGAAGAAAATCAAAATTAATGCATTCTTACTGCAGATTTTATCTGACATACAAACACAACTACAACAAGGACTTGACACCACTCATGTGGATTGATGACAGACAAAGAGGAGTCGAATTCCACCTAAGATATGGAAATGTGGTCCTTGAAGTGGCCACACTGGGAGGAGTACCTAGAGAAAGGTCCAACTTGGAGATGGGGGACAAGTTTCGAACAAATCCTCAGGAAAGGAAACTAGCGACTCAGAGGGATATTCTATAAGTAGAACTAGTTCACATTCTCAAAGAAAATAGAAGAAACGAAAGAATTCCAAAATTCATAATCTCCGAGAATTCAGGAAATCCAAACCACCCTATTTTGAAAATGATATTAAGAAAGGAGAAGAGGTAGAGGCCTAACTGCTTGGACTAAAGAAGTATATCAGATTCCATGATTTCTTTG
Organism: Picea glauca; assembly: GCA_000966675.3. NCBI lineage: Eukaryota > Viridiplantae > Streptophyta > Pinopsida > Pinales > Pinaceae > Picea > Picea glauca. The sequence goes on along the minus strand of JZKD02S0775457.1, from coordinate 763,981 downwards.
AAAACTTGAAGGCTCAAGTAGCCACTTTCAACATGAATGTAAAGGCTTCCATTTGGTGGGAAGACCTTAAGAATGTGAAAGGTATTCATGAAGAAGACCTATCTTAGGAAGGGTTTGAGAAATACTTCAGGAAGAAGTATCTGTCGGAAAAATATTTCAACGAGAAGACTAAATAGTTCTATGAACTCAAGCTAGGACAACTCACCATAGAGGAATATGTCAGCAGATTCCTTAAGTTACTGAGGTATGTACCCTACATAAAAGAAGAAAAGGAAAAGGTGTAATGATTCATCAGTGGGTTACCTATGACCTACCAGAATATAATTGATTTTGACCAATCCAAAGACCCTAGAAGACACTATATGGAAGGAAAGATATTGTTATGAACAGTTTGTGCCTTGGAGAGAACATTGTGAGGGATGGAAGCAGAAGAATAGTCTGCGGTTCTAGAAAAAAATGGGTTTAAATCCCCAAGATTTAAAAACTATAATAAGGATTCAAGGATGATATTTCCTACCTGAAGTGTACACCAACATAACTTCCCCTCCCATAGTGGAAATAAATCTTTTGGATCAACCTCAAGAAATACTAACAACCCAAATAAAGAACCCTTAAAATGTTGGGGTTGTGGAGAAGAACATCTACCGAGGGACTGTCCGCATAGAAAACAGAATAGTAGGAGATTCACCAAGACTCAGTGGTGGATATGGAAGGTATGATTTCCAACCATCTAATATCTATTTTAATTAACCATGGTTCAAATTTGACGTATGTTGACCCTTAGACCATTGATAAGTGTAAACTGCAGCCACATAGACATACTAAGACATGGTTGGTACAGTTAGCCACTGGAACCAAAATAAAAATAGAGAAGGTCATATCATTTTTCCAATTCATTGTGGTTGGATTTCGCACCCAATCTACCCTTAACATACTTCCCTTAGGATTATATGACCTGTTGATTGGTATGGATTGGCTAGCTTCATATAAAACTAATATGGATTGTTCCCATAAAACCTTAGAATGTGTAAATGAAGAGGGGAGAAAGATAACCCTCCAAGGGATCCAGAAACCTGTCTCGGTGAGATGAATATCGACCCTTCAAATGAAGAAGTTTTATGGAAAAAGATGTCCTCTATATGCAATACAAGTGTCAGAATGTTGAGAATGATAGGTCAAGCCTAGAAGACCACCCCATATTAAGAGACTATAGAGATGTGTTTCCATAAGAGGTATCGGGTCTACCTCTGAGAAGTGACATTGACTTCTCAATAGGACTTGCACCAGGAGTAGTGTTAGTATCTTAATCTACTACAAGAATAGAGAGGAACATGAGGAACTTATTAGACATGTACTTCAAGTGCCAAGAGAGCATCAAATCTACGCCAAATTTAGCAAGTGTGATTTTTCCAGAAGCAAATACATTACTTGGGCCATGCCATATCTAAAGAAGGGGTAGTAGTAGACCCTAACAAGATCATATCCATCATGGAATGGCCTACCCTAAAGGATGTTTTAGATATCAAATACTTTATGGGTTTAGCAATATACTATAGGAGGTTTATAAAATGGATTTCCAAAATTGGTTGTCCAATCATTGCCTTCTAGAGGAAGGGGGTTAAATTCATTTGGACACCAGAATGTGAAGAAAGGTTTCAGTCACTAAAACACCTTCTGACCCATGCACCCATGCTGAAGATCATCGATCCCGATAATGACTTCCTCATGTGCAAAAATTCCTGCAAGGAAGGACTCGTAGGACTCCTTATGCAAGAAGGAATTGTAGTTTTCAATGAATCCCGAAAATTGAATCAAAATGAAGTCAACTATGTGACCCATGATCTAGAGTTGGCTGCCATAGTGCATGCTTTGAAAATGTGGAGGCATTACCTCCTGGGTAGGAAATTTGTGCTTATGATAGACCACTATGGCTTCTGGCACCTGTTTGACCAACCAAACTAAATGCTAGACAAGCTAGGTGGATGGCCCTCATTATCGAATTTGATTTTGAAATAAAAACATATCAAAGGAAAGGAAAACAAGTTGGTCGATGCCCTTAGCAGAAGTATGAAAACAATTCACCTAGAAGTGGTGAGCACTTGCGAGATGAATGTTAGGGAAAGAGTCAAGACTGCACAAGCAACATACGCATTCTTCCATATTGTGACCTCATACCTGGAGAAAGAACCCATAGGGATAAAATATGAAGGTTGCTAGATGTTAGATGGAGGTCTACTAACTTACCAAAACAGGATATATATTCAAAGTTGTGATGACTTGAAGAGGTTCATAATGGACGAATTGCACAAGACACCATACACCAACCATTCGGGCTATCAAAAGATGGTCACAGCCCCCAAGAAACAATTATATTGCCCTGGATTGAAGAAAGACATAGGTGATTATTTAGCTAAATGTCTAGAATTCCAGCAGGTTAAAGTAGAACACCGATGCCCAATAGGATTATTACAACCTATTCCAATCCCGAAATGGAAATGGTAGACCATCTCTATGGATTTCATCACTAGATTACCAACATTGACCACGAATAATGACTCCATCATGGTAGTGGTGGATAAATTGAGAAATTCCACGCATTTTATTCCTGTCAAATCAACTTGCAAGGTAGTAGATATTGCCAACATATTCATGAAAGAGATATTTAGACTACATGGCATTCCTAAGGATATTGTGTCTGATAGAGACACAAAATTTACTTCAAACTTTTTGAAATCCCTGATGGTTGGTATGGAGACCAAATTATTTTTTAGCACAACCTATCATCCTCAGACTGATGGACATATAGAAAGTGGGAATATTACCTACCCCTGGTGGAATTTTCCTACAACAATGGATACCAGGAATCACTAAAGATGAGCCCTTTTGAAGTCCTCTATGGTAGGTCGTGCAACACTTCAGTCAGTTGGAGAAATCCTATGAACATAATTAGAATTGGACCCGACATGTTGAAAGAAATGGAACAACAAGTGATTCAAATAAAGAAAAATCTGAAAATCACTCAGGATAGACATAAAAGTTATGCCAATAGAAATAGAACCCCCAGAGAATTCAAGACAAGAGACCACATCTATCTCAAGGTTAAGCCCAGGAAGAGTTCCTTGAGGATGAGATATTGTGCCAAGTTGGTGACTCGGTATTGTGGACCCTTTGAAGTTCTAGATAGAGTGGGACCTATAGCCTATAGGCTAGCACTCCCTCCCACATTAAAAGCACATAATGTTTTCCATGTTTCATTCTTGAAGAAATATGTACATGATTCTAATCATATAATTGACTGGTCTGTGATCCAGGTGGAACCAGAGGGAGAATTCCTACCAAAACCTAAGGGAATACTAGACAGAAAGGAAACCCCACTCAGGAACTGAACCATTGCACAGGTCAAGGTGTAGTGGAAGCACTTTGGCCTAGATGAGACCACATGGGTAATGGAGGATTCCATGAGAGAGTCATACCCATTTTTTTTCACTTTTGTACATACAGGATATGTTAATAGACAAAACATTCAGGATGTTGTTCCTTTAAGGGGGAGGGAATTGTAACACCATGTTTCCCCCATATTGTAAATATAACTATAAATGGCCAAGAGACTATGGAAAACTTTAAAATGTGTGAATATTGATTCAATGGACCTTTGTTTGAAAGGTAAACGAATGTGAACCTAATTAATTACCAAGAAAATGGACAAGTGTTGCATGACTACTGGAGGGGGGGTGTACTTGGAAATAACACATATTCTACATGAAGAGAGGGTGAAGGGGACCATGAATGGTTGTGTTAACCTTCACCAAACCAGTCCTTACTGGATTTAATTTCTCAGGGCCAGAACCATCCTCTGACCCATAAATGAATTAAACTCAGGATGGTAGGTGAGAAGACCTCCTCAAGAGTTAATGAGGGGATGGATCATGGAATTCATCCATAAGGGATTCCAGACATAGCCAATAATTGGGAATTTCAAACCACATGTGACCTTGTTGAAAGATGTGAGAAAGGAAGGTGTGTCGGGCAAAGGAAAAATGTGCCTGCGAAGAGTGCAGAGACAGGAAGTGAATCTTAGGGATTCAAGGAAGATTCGAAAACCAAGTGTTATGAATGCATGAAATGGCAAAGAAGGTTTTGAATAAGCTAAAAAATGAGGCTAGTCCTCCTTACCTGGTATCGTATAAACCATTTCCATGATCCTGAAGGAAGAGGAGAGTAACCTCTATCCCTATTGTGGCTGTGTGAGAAGAAATAGTTGTTTTGTAGAGAATCGTGGTCTAGCTTGGGGGTTGCTAGTGGTAAATCTGTTTGGAGTGACCAAGCCTACGGTTGGGTGGAAACGAAAACCCCTTCTAGTAGTTGCTTCACATTTACTGGTTCTAATAAGTCTTTTCCCTACTTTAATTGT
>JZKD02S0775457.1:671722-724807 GCA_000966675.3 Picea glauca | reverse complement strand
GGGCGCGGGTTGCTTGTTTTGAGTGGTTTTTGAGGAATTGCTTAGCATGGCCTTGGCTAGGAAGAGGCATGAGTTGGCCTGATGCCAGGTAAACCTGTATGGTGCATTTTAGGGTTATAACACTTATCTAGAACTTGGGCTAAGAAGGTTGGAGGATCATTACAAATGGACCTCACATATGCCACCATTCATTTGTTTGGTGGTGATCATATGAGTCTATACAGAGAGGTAAGGTTAGCCTACATAGTCAGTGATCATCAGAACCCAAGCAATCACCCTATTTATGTTGTTGATAATGGGATTGGTTTGCTTGTTTTTCATTTAGATGATGATGAACCTGAAATATTAGTTAGCCAACGTAGATATCAGCCGATGACTGGTCAACAAAACAAGGCGTGGAATATGTATTTCGATGGCTCTTCATCAAAAGATGGATCTGGTGCAGGTATTCTCCTCATTTCCCCTTTAGAGGAAGTTATAACCCTATCTTATAAGCTAGAGTTTGAGACTACTAACAATATAGATGAATATGAAGCTCTGGTATTGGGATTGAGGGCTACCAAAGACATGGCCATTGATATCTTAGCAGTTTTTGGTAATTCTGAGTTGGTCATAAATTAAGTGAGGAATATATATCAAGCTAAGAAACAGAGGCTCAAGAAGTACAAGAACAAGGTATGGGACCTGATTGATAATTTATTTCTAGCCTTTAACTTCTCTTTCATTCCCAGATAACAAAATCAGAAAGTTGATTCTCTGGCCTTAGCTTCCATCACGTTCAAGCCTCCCATTGGCCCAAATATTAAATATCAGGTGTAAATCAAACATAGAACAACCATACCAGACAACATAAAGCACTGGAAAGTCTTTAGTGATGATTTAGAGTTGCATAGATTTCTTCACACCATTGATGAATTCTCCAATATCTCAATTAATCATGAAAGTCAAGAAGATGAAAATGGGAAATTATAAGATCAACAATATTCTCATCTGCTAAAGACAGTGGTTGGTCATGATATTGTGGATCAGAAAACCAATCACATTCCAAGAGGACTAGTACCATTGGAAAGATTGTTTGACAACAATGATGTTTACAAAGGAACTTCCGTGAAGAATCAAGAAGAGGAGGTGACAGAGGGAAATATTGGGACCAATGAGAATCCCAAGATCATCAAGTTGTCCAAAGCATTAGCTGTAGAACAAAAAGGCAGGTATGCCAGTCTCATTAAAAAGTTTGTTGATACTTTTGCATGGTCCTATGAAGATTTGAAGACATTTGATCCTGACATCATCCAGCACAAGATCCCTCTAAAAATTGGCTCCAAGCCATTCAGACAGAAGAATAGACAATTTAATCCCATGTTAATGTCCACAATTGAGAAAGAGATAAAAAGAATGTTGGACGCCAAGATTATTCTACCATTAAGGTATTAAAATTGGGTGGCCAACTTAGTACCTGTAAGGAAGAAGAGTGGGAAGATATGCTTATGTGTTGATATCAGAAATCTAAACAAGTGTTATTTTATGGGAAATTACCCCCTCCCCAAGATGGATCATATTTTATAGAGGGTGGTAGGTGCACACAAAATTTCCTTGTTGGATGGATACTCTGGTTATAACCAGATAGCAATTTGTGAGGAAGGTAAAGAAAAGACAACATTCACCAGCCCATGGGGAACATTCATGTATGAAACGATGCCCTTTGGGCTCCTAAACACAGGGGCCACTTTGCAGAGGGCCATGGACATAGATTTTGTGGGATATAAAGACAAATTTATGGCCATATACCTAGATGAAATTACCATTTTTTCCAAGTCCGATGAGGAACATTTGCATCATTTGGAGCAGGTTTTCAAGAAATGTAGGAGGTAAGGGATATCTCTCAATCCTAGGAAGTATTACTTTTCCATGCTAGAGGGAAGCTCCTGGGCCACATCATATCAACTGAAGGCATAAAAATTGATCCAAAGAGGGTTTGTGCCATTCAGAAAATTGATATTCCTAGAAATAAAAAGGTTGTCTAATATTTTATTGGTAAGATAAACTTCCTCAAACGCTTTGTGCTGAAGTTTGCTGAAATTTTGAAGCCTATTACTAACATGTTGAAGAAATATGTTGTGATGAAATGGTCTTTGGAGGAGAAATCATCTTTCCAAACAATCAAGCAAGCTTTAGTTGAAGCACCTGTATTGGCCAGCCCTGACTATACCAAATATTTATTCATATTTTCCTTTTCCTCAGATGAAACACTTGTTGTTGTACTGCTGCAGAAAAATGAAGAAGGGCATGAGAAGTGTTGTCATAGGGGCATACCTAGGGTTCAACGCTCAAGAGCGCACCAACAAAACTGTAACTACCGACCCTTTCAGCAACACCTTCAAAGCAAGTGAAGTCTCACATGAGGTAGAGGCAGGGGTCGTTGTAGGACTCCAATGTATGCAACCTTAGCTAGGACATAGATCTTTGGCTATAACACCTTAACAAGGAACTTAGTAGTTATAGTTCATCAATATCCAGTCTTAGTTTACAATGCAGTTAAACCCTAATTACATATCATTAAAGTATTCAACCAGATCTACTATATTCAAGCACTAAGCACATCCAAATAGGCCAGATCTAGTATTCATCCATTCTATTAAGCACATAGCATTAATAGATCTATCTATCATTCATCTATAGAAAAAAACTAAGAAAGTAAACACATAGACACATCAATACATCACACAAATCAGAGCAACATGGTATGTATGTGTTTCACCCCCACACTAGGGATATGTCCACCAACTCTTCATCTTATTTATTAGCTTCTTCAATTGGTTACATGCACAAAGCCAGAAAAACCCTACTCCCCAGAGCATAGGATATCTGCACACCTCGCTAGATCCTCCTTTCTTGGGCTAAGTTACAACACTAATCTTGTTCTCAATCTCTTAAAATTGCTTTCACTCAGCCTTGAAAGTTTCACATAGAATGCACAGAGCACTTGCAGTCCTTTGATCACACAGATAGAACTTAAGCACTTAACACCTAGTACATAGCACCTAGTACTTAATGCCTAACACTTAGCACTTAGCACTTCTACTTACATCACCTAGCTACGTTTATTTACACATTACAAAATCGGGCCTAAACATGGGTAAACCCATGGGAAGACATTCCCATACTCGTTACATAAGACCAAAACCCAAAAATCCCTAAGAAGGGGTCGAGATCCTATGATCTTTGCTTCATCTTGTGCTCCGTCTTTGACAGCCTATCGAAGTCCTAAAAATTGGTCAAACATGACCAAGAAACCCCAAAACTTCATCAAGGGCCAACAAGAAGCCCATATCCTTTTTCAGCAAAGTCCTCTGAGATGCTAAGATCAAGTATGATATATTAGATAAATAGGATTATGCATTGGTCAAAGAACTCAAGGCCTTCAGGGTTTATGTGCTATAGTGTAGCATAAGGACCTTTGATCCTAGCAGTAGTGTCAAAGAGATTCTAGTCCAACCAGACAATGAGGGGAAAAGAGGAAGATGGATTGTCAAACTATTGGAGTATGACTTGCACCTAAATCCCACCAAGTTTATCAAGTGGAAAGGACTGGCCAAATTTCTATCAGAATCAAATTGAAAGGCTCTAGAATTGCATCAAAACTTCACCCAATTGGATGCACCCACCATAAAACCTAGACAAGAGAACTTACAGGTATTTGAAACCTACTCCTCTTCTCCTTGGTATAAAAACATCATCTATTTTCTGCAGCATTTTGAATGCCCCCCAGATGTGAAGAAGATGAAGGCCAAGTCTCTCAAATTGAAATCTATCAAATTCTACATCTCGAACCAGAACCTATATTGGAGAGATCCTACTGGCATCCTGTTAAGATTCCTTGATGAAAATGAATCTAAAAAAGTCACGACAGAGATGCACAAAGGAGCATGCAGGGGACACTAGCACTGGAAGGTCACAACACTCAAGATTTTGAGTACAACATATTAAAGGCCCACCATTTTATTTGATGTCTTTGCCACTATTAGAGCATACAATGAATGCAAAATGATTACAAGGAAGCAAAAGTTATGATCACTACCCCTGAAACCTACCAATTCCAGTAGTCTGTTTCATCAATGGGGGTTAGACTTCAGAGGAGAAAAGAATACACCCTCTAGTGGACAACACAAGTGGATCCTCATTGCCATCGACTACTTCACCAAATAGATTGAGGTTGTGCCCACCAGGAATTCCACTGACAAGGTAATCATGAAATTCCTGGAAACTAATATTTTTTCCAGATTTGGTGTCCCCAATAAGATGGTAACAGACAATGCTCGAGCATTCAATTCCAAAGACATGATTTACTTATGTGGTAGTCACAACATTTCCTTGACACATTACACACCCTATTACCCTCAAGGAAATGTCTTGGAAGAATCATCAAACAAGACTCTCATCAAGATCATTAAAACAGTGTTGACTGAAAGCAAGAAATCCTAGGACTCTAAACTCAAATATGCCTTATGGGATGATGGGATCAACACTAAGAAGTCTCTAGGAATCTCACCATTCTAGCTTGTTTATGGAATAGATGTTTTTTTTCCTACTTAACTCAATATACCAGTCCTGAAATTATTGGAGGAGGATATTGAGGATCCCAATGACGTCCAACAAAGGATCTTCCATATTATAGAAGTTCAACAGAGAAGAGAGGCACTTGATTAGAGAATAGAGGCATACCAGAGAAAGATCAAATCATCCTTTGATAAGAAAACCAAGAAGGAGATTTTTCAAGAAGGTGACCTATTTTTGAGGTTGGATACCAGAAGGGATGACAAGTCCAAGCATGGTAAATTCGACAACCTATGATTTGTCCCTTTTAAGGTGGTTGAATTTCTGAACAATAACACATTCATCCTGCACAATCTAGATGATACAAATATCTTTGGAGGTCCAATAAATGGGCACTTCCTGAAAAACTATTTTGTTTGAGAATGGGGGGAGGCGCCTCTTATACCATAGATGCTCCTTTCATTATTTCTTTTGATTATTTAGTTGTGTGAATAAAGACTTCATAGCCCAATAAGGAACTAGGTTTCATTTTCATCTTTTAATTCAATAAAATGCATGGCTGAAGGACAATAACAGATACGTAGGGATGACAAATCTATTCCCAGTTGAAGCCAATGTTGTAACCTAGGTCTGCATCCCCTACCTCTCCTCTCTTTTTTCCCTATGCCTTCATCAATTTTTCCTCTTCCGGTTGGTTAAGTCATTTTCCTATTACTGAGTGACTTGGTTCTTATTCGTTTCTTTTTGGTTTGAATCTTTGCGTGTTTCTGTTATGTTTTTATTGAAAGGATGGAATATATGTTGGATCTGGTTTGAATTACTTTTCATCATATTTTCCATTGATCCATCTCACCACAGGTTGACCAAGCCTTTTATATACGCAAGAAACGCCTATGGACAAACACAACCATTAAAAATTGTCATTTTCGGGCTAGGATTGTCGAAATGAATAGGGATATTTTCAATGGTAAATATCCACTAAGAAAATCATTTCAATGGCTATCGCCCATTCAGGGGTGAAAAATCACATGGATTTTAACAGCAAGAGTCATCCAAATACCTGAAGTCCCGAAGTAAATCTAGACCATCCATCAAAGGGTACATGTGGCAGTAGATATTTCACTTCAAAGAATTTCCTCTAGGAGATTTTTTATGCTTCACATTTGAAACTATCGAAACCCAGACTTCCAAACAAAATATAGACCATTCATCCATCATGACACATGGCGAAAGATCATTCACTTCAGATATTTTCCTCCGAGATATTTTTCATGTTTTACATTTGAATCACCCAAATCCTGAAAGTACGAAGTGAATCTGGATCCAAACCACCCTCAACAGCTCCGACAATCACATGCTTGAATGATATCAGATCACTGGATCACCTCTCCTCATCCCACTCACTACTCTTGTTCATCTCACCACCTAACACTTGTCCTTTGTTAACCCCCACACTGATCTCCATTGGCGGTGGCCCACCTCTCCAAATGAATGCTCCTTGTTGTAGTTCGGACCCCCCTGACCATTCTACCTTTAATGGTGTGGGGGGGGGGGGGATTTGAGAAAGTAGTTTTCCCATCATGGGCCCTATCTAATGTGGTTGATCGTCAATAAATCGGTCCCGCCCTCTCTAATTTTCTTATTGCCTACCCTCCCCTCTCTGAGCTCCTCCGGAGTTGTTTTTCAATACTGCCTCCTCTCACCTTTCACCACCTATTCTCCACTCACTTCCCAACCTATCTACTCCTCTTCTCACTACGTGCCACCTGTATCCTTCACTACATGTTTCCAACTCCATATTCTCGATACCTCCATCATATTTACACCTCCTCTTACTTTGACATATGTCTTCACATGTCATCTACCCTCACACCCATTCATCCCATCTCCCGATTGGATGTTCACCTACACATCTACCCTCATACTTGATGGGATGAAAACCATTCCATCGAAGATATTTCACAGGTACATATTTCATATGATGGGGTCAACACAAAATGCGCTTGGCTTCTGAAATGTCAGGCATAGACAGAGAGTTAAGTCTCAGTCACACGTCCATGCAGATTAGTTTCAAAAACACTTCAACAAACTCTGGTCATGCAACTATTTATCACCAGTGAACTCCAAAAGATCATAAACATGACGTCATTCAAAATAGAGTTCTTCTCTGTCACTCCGAGGCCTATTTTTGGCCACTCAATTCCTCTAGCACATGCATCTGTTCTGTCACAAAGACAGTGACAATTTTATTTGATTAAGTCCAACATTTTCTTAGATTAGATGCAATAGTGGTCTTATGTGCATGATAAGAACCATGCTTGTTGATTAAGTCCGGTGTCTTAGTAAAGTTAATTATTTTATTTACGAACAGTTCCCTAAATTTAGGACTCAGTCCCCTAAGAACGAGAGCCTCTGTAACTCTTTTAAATAACTACTTTTTGAATATTGTAAAGGTCAATTTTTTTAGGAAATAATAGCATTACAACAGATTGTTTGGACCCTTTTTATGCATGTATTAAAGATCTCTACCTAGTGAACATAATCTTGATGATAGTGTTTCGTTCAAATCTTCATGTGTTTTCATTCTTATCTTGAATACAATTTTTAATTTGTGCAGCGTACATTTCATTTCCTTTCAGCTATTGTACAACTTATTTTTACCGATATGCAACCTGTCAAATAGTTAATTCTTTGGTGAATATTTGTTTTCTGAAACCTATGGGAGTTATTGTGTTTTGATACATGTTTGATGTCTTGAAATGATATTTTAAGTATTAAACTTCTTGCAACAGATTATTCATTGAGTAGTTTGTTGTTTCCCTTTGTTTTATATTATTTCACGGGTCTGTCATTAGTGTGCCATAAGCCAAGGGGGGCCCTCATCCATATCATTCTTCCAAGCCAACCTTGCCTTTGTATTGATAGAATAATCCTCTAACCAACCAACAAAAGAGTTAAAAGAAGCAATCATTCTAAACTGATAGGTGGCCTAGATTTTCCCTTTAACAGTCAGGTGTAGACCTTAGGACCAACAATGAGTTAAAGTGGCCCCGAACCCAGAACGTCAAAATTTACCTTAGCCAATAGGTTAGATGAGGATTATGCTAGATATCGAAAATATTGACAAATAGACCCTCTCTCTCGATGTTGGACCCTAGAAATGATTCGAGATGAGATAGTTGGAGGGAAAACAAAAATGAAAAATATTATGCCCCACCCTATTGTAAAAGAGTATTTAAGGGGGCAGTTCTATTACAATTCTAAATTAATGTGGCCCTGAACCCCGAATGCTAAAATTTCCCTTAGCCAATAGGTTAGACAAGGATTATGCCAGATATTGGAAATATTGATGACTAGACCATCTCTCTCGGGGTTGGACCCTAGAGACAATTCAAGATGAGATAGTTGGAGGGAAAACAAAAAAAAAAAATATTATTCCCCACCCTACTATAAAAGAGTATTTAAGGGGGTGAGTTTGTTACAAATACTATGGAGATCGATTTTTTAATAGACCAGAGTCAGAATCAAAGGATCAATGTGGAAGAGTGGTTACAAAGGTATGTTTTTACATATTTACATGAAATTTTCTTTGTTGACTTTACAAATTTTTTAGCAAAGTGGATCAAAATATGTATTGAATAGACTGGAAGACATTGTAATCCTGAATTGATTCGACAAGTTAATGTAGTAAGCAATAAAACATCATGCACAATTGACTACTTTTTGAATAATGTGTTGGTATGTTATGTTACAAAATTTTCCATAGATTGTACTCAATCGTACAATGTTGTTGAAAGAGAATTATTCAAAAGGCCACATGGAATATACTTGAAGTTAACTTCTATGTGGATTAATATGTTTTTGTACTACAAAAGAGTTATGACAATGGAATCTGATTTCTAATCACCTTCATGCACATAAGAGAACTGGGGGATAACTAGGGAATGATTTGAGAATAGAAACGGATGAAAACAAGGAATGAGGAATGGATGGGGCTGAGGATGTCGTGTGAAGAAGAGTGTGCAATGAAAAAAGAGATTGGAATACTGCGCAATGGTAAGATATTTATACCAAATAAGAAGAGGATTGTGGCTAAGAGAGAAGGGAAGCATATTAAGAACGAGGAAAGAGACACTTGTGAAATATTCCATATCAAAGGGAGTTTGAAAACAGAATAAATATTCATCAACTCAATCCAGTAGAAGAGGATCCCACTTAGAATGAACTCTACATTGAACCCACAACCTCGTGTGTGTTGCCAAGAAATGAGGTAATATTAGAAGTTTTGTCAATTATAGTAAATTGTGGAAGTAATCAAAGTAGTTGAAGTAGTATGTCGAGTTAGAATAAATTAGTATTATCGAGAAGGAATATCATGCCGAATACAATGGTGGGGGTAGATCCCACCTTAAGGATGCCTCTATTTCAAGGGGTTAGGTCATAAGACCCTAAACAACATTTGTTCGTCTATGACACAATATGGACTGTGAAGAATTTCTAGGACGATGATGTGAATATTGTGTAGTTCGCAACAACCTTCAAATATCATGCACTATTATGATATATGAAATATCATAATACTACACCTTTGGGATAAACGAGAACATTGGTAGAGGTAAGACAAGACTTGTTGAAATAATTCCAAAAGCACAAATCTCAGTTGCACTATACTATTGAGTTAAAGGAGATAAAACAGATAGTAAATAAATCGGCGTGGGATTATGATCAAATCTTTAAAATATTAAAATATCGGCTAATGTTCCCGGTTCTGGATGAAAAACACAGATAATGGTTTATTGTAGGTTTATTGCCAAAAATACACTACCCTTTGACGTAGAAGAATATTGTGATGCAATCAAAAGCTCTGTAAGTTGCGATGAAATTGGAAGCATCCCCTCTGGGATATAATAATGCAGGGATGGCTCAAGTTTAGTCACAATTGGATGCACCTATTATGTTGCGGGAAATTATGAAAAGAAAATAAAGAATGAGGGATTCTACTGTATCACCTGTTGTTGGCACATAGGGAGAAGAACCAAGGTTAATCACTCAAATACCAACAAAACCCTTAGATACCGACCCTTTCAGCATCACCTACATAGAAAGTGAATTCTCACCCATCGCATCTAGAGGGGCTGTGGGAACCAAGATTTTGTAGTGATGAGAGGAAATGAGGCCTCATTCATGTACTTGTTACTATTTAATCATGTGCATAGTTCTCATATATGAATACTTACTTTGTCATTAAATAAAATCTATGCATGACATTATAACATCACACGTGAGCCATACATTCAACATAAACTATAAAGCATCATAAATTGCAAACATGTCACAACACACAATTTTATGTGGTTCACCCAACTTGGGATACATCCACAAAAAATGGATTGTTATATTAGTCGTTAATATCTTTCTTACAACTACACACTGCACTACAATATATGCAACAATAACCTCATCCCAAACCTACCTAGTTGTTCTATTGTAGTACACATTCACTCCTCAGTCATACTTCAAATTTATTCCTTCGCTCAACTCCCTTACACAAAATTGCTAGCAACTTTCCTCCACCATCTCTTCTCCTTTTACATATTTAGAGATTTCAATAGGTCTAATCCTATTACAAAAGTCCGTGAAGTTTCCCCCAAAAACCCATTACAAAACTGGACAAAGTGACCCTAAAACCCCAATAGTTTATAATCGTTTTCCACCTTTTGCATGCTTCTCCATCGTGCATCCTTGTTTTTCACTATCTGAATCCTTGACGTCTGCTCTCATCATGCACTCTGGTCCATCATGTAATTGCATTTTACCCTTCAACTTCCTTTTTCCATAGATCCAAAAACTTGTCCAAAATGCCTCTCAAATAGGCCCCCAACACTCACCTATGGCTCATCTCAAGCCACTCAAGCTTGTTTCCAATGCACCATGAATGTGTTGAAGGTCTCCTTTACTACTGCAACATTTTCCTTGACCTATATTTCCTTCTTCAAAATTTGATCTACTATTTCAACGGTCAAACAATCCTGCACTTTCTCGACTCCTTCTTCAGCTGCCTGTTTGATTATTCCTTGATTCATTGTGAGGGTCACTATCACATTGTATGCTTCTTCCTATAAAAAGTCTATTTTTTGTACCAAGGCTTGTTGTTCCACCTTGATCTTATTCATTTCTAAATACATATTTTGGCTCCTTTTCATTGCAGTTACCACTTTTGTTGGTGGAAATGTGCCCATTGTAGCTTGTAATTTTTGCACCTTTCCCTACATAGTATGAATCTTTTGAATTATCTCTTGTTGTACCCTATCTTCATTTAGTTGTGTCCAAACACCCATAGTATTATTATACAGTTTCATGCACTCTACTTCTAGAGTCTTTAAATTATCCACCATTGTTTTCACATTTTTCTTCCTCATCTCCTCCTCTTTGGGTGGCATACTTTGTGTCATGCATGCTTCTAGATCCACTATGTGTGCGTGGAAGCCCTAAATTGATTCACTTATCTTAGTCACCTAATATTCTACCGAGGCCTCTTTCTTGGCATGCACATCTGATATTTCTTGATATACTCACTCAAATTCCTATTGCATTCATTCTAATTTCTATGCAGCCTTATCATGTTGTGTTTCACTTTGATGTATTGTGTTTCTAAGGAAACATTTTCTGCTGTAATTTTTGATAGCTCACTAGATGTATTCTCATCGCACATGTTAAACTCTTGTGTTGAGCTCATCTATAGCTCCTACAACACATCCATTGGTAGTTCTGATAGAACTATATCTATGTGACATAATTTCCTAGCATGCTCTCGCATCTCAGTCATTCGGAACTCGACTTCCCCTACCGCTAGAATAATTATCCTTCGTTCTCCAACGAATGTGAAGGATTGGAAGATCGCTAGACCTACCTCTCCAATCTTGGTCGTGCTGGTTGTTGGTTCCTTCTTATTTTTTCACCATGGTGTGATATTTGCAGCTTCTAATAGTTGTCTCAATTATACCATAATTTCTTGCATATGTTTTTCCATCTCTTTGTATTGTTGTGTTTCTCGCTGAAATTCATCGTCAGGGAATTATTTTACCTGGTCACCTATATTCTCCAAATATTCTTCTTATAGTGGCTAAATCATGACTTCCTTAATGGATTTGTGCTTGGGTCGTTGTTGTCCAGGACTTCGACTCTTTTCTCTTTCTGTCATCGGGTGGTATTGGTAATCGTGTTGGATTCTACAGGCCCTTCCCTTTGTCTTGGTATTCCTCTTCCTATTCCTCCTCATTGACATCATACACTTTTGGATTTGGCTACACTGATGGATATTTCTATGTGGGTGGAATATTCAACTCATCATCCCAATCATCCATAATGTTTCCCATCTCCTCTTTAGTCAATGTGTGTTGTGTTGGAAGCCATTGTTGGTTTGGGTCTTTCTTCACCCTGAACGTACATGTGGTGTTTCCCTACCTTAAAATGAGCCACTTCCTTGTATGCCTTAACAGCCTGAGGTATTATGCTCGAGGTCCTCTTTATGTAGTCTCTGATAGTTTCCTTGTAGATATAGAATGCGACATTAGTTTCCATCTGGCACACCTTATGTATAGTGTACCAAAGGTTCTGTTAGAGTGTGGCTAAGCAAGGATTCTCCTAGAGGCCCAAAAAACTATTGTCTTTCATCTCTCTCCAAGATGATAGCACGATTAGGATCAATAACTAAGAGTAGTGGAATTATCTCCCCTTGTCCTGTGCTTCCTCGTAGTCAATCAAGAATTGGTTCAACAAAATGTTTTCCTAGTTAATTTGGACACCCTATACACATTGTTCAAAAATTGTTTTAACCACTACTAGGACTTGATATTTTTTTTCATTTCCTCAATATTTTATAGGCTAAGTCTTTCATCACAAACCTTATTGTTGGGTTTCATATGCTAGTGATATGCAGGTCGCATTGTCCATGAAGTGTATTGATTTTCTCTTTCATTCTCTCAGCGAGAACTTTATCATTCTTCTTATCAAAAAAAAAGGATGCAAGGTCATGTCCCTACAACGAAAGACCTGTAATGTGAAATATCAAATCAATATAAATGGATACTATCCCATCAAGCCACAAGTATCCTTCGTGCACACAACTTAGCAACATTTTCACTCATGCCTTGGCATCCTGGCTCTAGTCAAAATGTGGTATGTCAAACAAGTTTAGAATACCTTCTTTATACAAACACCTATACCACACATTTGGTCCTATGGCGATCATGTGGGTCTTGGAACAAATGGATTTCATCAGAAAATTACTAGGTACAAGATATGGGAACTTATTCTCATTAGTGATATGATGTTCAGAGTACTTCAGAGCTAGTATCCTACCCAACATATCCCCTTCTACTATGACTCCCTCTGGAATCATTGGCTCAACCAACATATACCTTTCGTCCTTCTGTAAGTGGACATGTTCCACTAATGGATTTATTGGTGAGATACAATCCTCGGGGAATATTTTAGCTAAGGACGATGCTTCCTATGTTTCTTCTACTATTGGTAGTGTTGCAGGTTGGCTACACAATTTCTTCGGTACTGAGGTTGATGTTGTTGTTGCCTTAGGTTCCATATTCCTCTACAATTCTGGTTTCAACTTCTACCTGGTTCTGGAACTCTATTCTAGACTTTGGCTATGTAACTTCTCATCTTCGGCTATCAAAATATTTGGATATCTATGTAAGATTCAAACAATAATATCCCCTTGTTGACCCTTTGTGTTATTTTATAGTTCCTTTCTAGTTGTAGTTTCCCTTCACGCCTAAACTCTTCATCTAATCCACTAATGGTGCCATTCATTACCTATTTTCATTGCTCCATTACTCTGTTTCTTTGGTGAATTATCTGTTCAATTTGGAAATCAGTCAAAATCTCCTTCCTTTTATGGTACTTGACACCACTACTTCATCGTCATGATAGATATTTATTATACGTCCCATCATGGATTGTGTTAAATGCATTTAGTTAAAATTTGTGAAGTCTTGGTTCTTTGTACAATTGTTGCCTTATGTGCAATATTGTTTTCTTCATATGTGTTTACTTCTACTTATTTTTCTCTTATCTATGATAGTTTCATTCTTTTCCTCTTGATGTATAACCAAAAATTATTTTCCTCTGCAACTTATGACCTCTTCCCTTGATCTATTTCCTTATTTTTCCCATTTTACCTACTTTTTCTTTCTTTTTCTATCTTTTCCTTCGTATTGTAGACTATGACACAATTTTAACATGTGCAAATCCTCTAGTGAGAAGAAGGAATATCGTCCCTATACAGTTTCAGTTGACTCTCATTCACTAGTGCTTCCATGACTTTTCCATCCAACTGAACTAATTGAAAGACACCTGCATCAGTCACAAATCTGATCACGTATGGCCCTAGCCAGTGCATCCTGAACTTTCTTGGGTTTTGTAATTACTTCTTTTCATAGAGAAGTACTAGATCTTCTGACTGGAACTTATTATGATTGATGTGTCTATCGTGCCATTCCTTTTCTCATTCTTTCTCTACTTGAGGATGGAATCCTACAATAAATTGATCTTCCTTTAGTATTAGTAACTGTTATAGTCTTTCTTCAATTGTGCCAAAATCTGTATGGTCTGTCATCGTAGCAATTCGCAGGATTAGTAAAATACATTCCATGATCATGATTGCTTCTTGCCCATATGTTAATTTAAAGGGTGTATGTCCTCTCCATGTATTTCATGTAGTTATATAATCCCAAATCACTACACGGATCCTTACATCCTATTCATATCACCCTATGTTGCATACCTTGGTCAGTGCATTCTCTAGTATATTGTTGAAGGACTCCACAACTCCATTTTCTTGCGAGTGATATTGAGTGCTCTTTTGATGTTGTATTTGGAACTCTTCTGTTAGTGATACAATTTTCTTGTTAAAAAAGTGAGTCCCCTGGTCTCTCATAAGTATTTTAGGACACCCAAATCTTGTAACTATTTTCTCAAAAAAGAACCATATAACTGCCTCCTTGTTGCAATCTATAACGAGTAATGCTTCTTCCCATATGGTCAAGTATTGTGTCATGGTAATTGTGTATCCAGGTCATGTTCTTATCTCTTGTGGGTTAATTGGTCCAACAAAATCCACTGCCCATTTTTCAAATGCCTATAAGGTAACATGTAGATTCAGGGCCATCCCATCCCTTCGTGATGCTATTCCTACTCTCTTGCAAATGTCACAAATTTGGAAATATTCCTTTGCATCCTTATCGGGGGTAGGACACCATAACTTGCACACATAATCTTCTCTGATATCACCTTTCCCTCATAATGTCCTCCTACAATTCCATCATGTGCTTCTGCTAGGATCATGGGCCTTTCGTGTTCTAGCACACATTGTCATAGTATCCCATCTATGCCTAAATTATATAAGTTTTCTACAATCAACTAATAATATGATACTTTAATCACTAGAAATTTCTTCTGGGCTACTGTCATCTCAGATGTAGCCATTCTTGTGCTCAAGTATTCAACAATTTATGCAAAATGGTCATCTACCATTTGGACTGAAAACAATTGTGCATCTAGTAGGCTATTGTCTAGGTTCCGTGCATATTCCCCTATCAGTATCCATGACGAGTGTTATTCTCCTGCATTTAGTTTTTCTGGCTTCCTAATAAAGTCAAAATCATACTCTTGGAAAATAATAACCATTTTCATATTCTCCCCCACAATAATGGCTTGTTCTCTAGATATATGAGTGCAGAATGGTCTATATACATCTTGAAGTGGGATCCCAACAAATAATGTCTAAACTTCTTCAAAGCATACATAATTTTCAATCCTTCACTTTTTGGCATCATGTGATTTTTCTCAACAGTTGGAAAATTTCCGCTCACAAAAGAAATCAAATGGTGTAATTATCCCTCCCCGGGATGGGATAAAACTATGTCAAGCAATGTTGATGATGAATCCACATGGATGTGAATCTCTTTCTGCCAATATAGGAATACTATAATGGGCGTAGTTACTAACTTTTGTTTCAATACATCTAGGCCCTTATGACAGTCTTCATTCCACTGAAACTTAACTTCTTTCTTCAATAGCTTCCCCACTGGGGTTGTAATATGCACATAGCCTTTAATAAATTTCCCACAGTAACTTCTATGACCCAGTGGTGTTATCAATTTTCACACTGATTCAACTGGTGGAAAATTAATAATTATTTTGATCTTGGCCGAATCAACTAACAAACCTTTCTTGCATACCACATGACCTCACTATATCCCAAATGGTGTGCAAAAAATACATTACGTCAAATTTAATAAAATTTGATATTGTCTACATTTATAAAGTATCATCCTTAGATTTTCAATGTGATATTTCAACAGGATAAAGACATTTCAATCATCTAGGTACACTTCAAGGAACTGATAAATAAACACCTTAAAGGCTATGACAACCACTCTAGAAAACACAACAGGTGCATTCTTTAATCCAAACAACATCATTGTGTATTGGTAGCTCCCCCATTCCATTGCAAATTTCATCTTATGTTTGTCTTCTGGTGCACTCTTTATCAGATGGTATCCTAAAAAATCCATCGGTGAACGAATAGGCCTCCCGTCCTCCTACATTTTCCTATACTTCATCCATAAAGGGGGTATGGAATGGGTGATGTAAGAAGACATCATTAAATTTTCTTAAGTCTACGCAAATTATAATACCCCACCTTCTTATCTTGAAACACCATTGGACTTATCCATTCTGATCTTGCAACGGGTTCAATTATATCGAATTTTGTCATCCTGTAAAGATTTGCTTTCACTTTTTCCTTATACTTTGGATTTAATATGTAAGGGATTTTACTTACTAGCTTAGCATCTGGTTTCAATAGAATATTCATCTCACCCAATTCTCTAGATATCCCTTTCATCTCTGAAAACGTGGTTGGGAAAATATCTTGGTACTCATGAAATATGTCTGTGATCTTTTCCACAGTCTCATCATTCCAATAATCCCTAATGTTTGCAAACTTTGGCTTCTCCTTTGTCCCAATGTCCACTTTTTGGACTCTTAAGGGATTTGTGTATGTGTCATATTTAAGTGTTGGACCTACTACATCATGCTCCCCTTCAATTTCTGATATATGTACATTTCTTTGGTCTTATTCTTCTTTTTCATCCTTGTTAATGTTATAACATTCCAACAATTCATGAGATGTTGCAAACTATATATGTGCACTACATGTAGGTACAATTCCTACTTGTCCTTCTTCCATAAAAAAATTTCCTCTAATGACTTGTAATACTACATCAACTAAAGGTGACTCAGCTTCAAAATTAAATGTTACCTTAAATTTTTGGATGAGATCCTCCCCGTTCATCATTCCTTTGTGTATGTCTAGCTCTAAGTACTAGTTCTCAGGAACTGTTTGTAGCATATGTATTAACTTGTGCATCCATTCCTACTTCAACACTTTCCTCTAAGTTTTAATACATCATGCCACATGTTCCTTTAGATTGACCAGTCTCATATACTTGGGCATAATATTCTCCATCCCAAACCTAATCTACATCAAATGTTTTCAATGTTTCCAATCATGTATCCCTTCCTTGTAGGTTTCCTAGCATCTCATTGGGGTTTCTCTTGGTGCAAAATCTAATTATAATAACCTTTGATGTTCAGGTGTCTGTATCTATAATTTATTGACAAAATAACTTACCTCAGTTAATCCTTCAAACTTTGGTGCATATTGTACCTCTATTCTGATCTAGCGTAATAAACAGGTAATGTGCGTGTACCTTTTGGTTGACACTTCATGCAACTGGTGCTACAATTTTTCAATTCCTTCCTCTAATTCATATGTGCAAGAGCTTATTATTATTCATATAAGCACACCATCCATAGTGGGGTTGATGTATTCATCCATGTACATCATCATGTTATATAACTTATCAATTTCCCTTCTCATGGGTTCCATGTACCTTGTTTCCTCCATTGGTTCTAATGGCACAGTGACCTTTAAGAATCATCCTTCAAAAATCAATTCTCTTTTCTTCAGGTTGATGATCGCCTAATTATCAAAGGCCCAATCCAGTCCAAAAAAAATTGGGTATGGTTGACTGTTATCCACAATCTCGATGAATTCAAAGTCGCTTACACTGTGAACTCCATCTATGTTCACAGGTAATCCTACCAGTCTCTCGATCGGTATTATCTTATGTTAGTTATCCTACCTCAACTAGAACAAACTAGCTTCAGTCTCCCCATCATCTTGCATGTCTGTCTTAGAATAAAATTGACATTTAATCCTAAGTCCAAGATGACATTATCCATGCCATATTCTCTTATCTATGCACTTAATCTAAACTCTATGTTTTTCCTCTTCTTGTGCAAGACTTGGTTCACTAATTTTTGTGTCATAGGTATTTCTTTGTATTGTGTACACTAATCAATCATCATGTGAAGTTTATTTAGTGTTGTCCCATCCCACATTAATTCTAAACAAAGTTTTAAAAAAAAATTCAAATTGTTTACCTTCTTGATTGACCTGTCTAGAATAGTGCGATCATAAATCAACATCATATCATACACTACTGGTGTTTTTGACATTGAAGCTATCCATTCTGGTCCTAGTATCTCCTTCCTTGCTTTCTGATAAGTTTATCTTTCTTTCCATGGATTGGATGTTGGCATGGGATCAACTTCTTTCCTTATCCATTGTTCCACTCGCTCTCCTTTCTCTGTCACATATGGTCTGGTTCTCATCCCAAAATGTATAACAACAACTACTCTTGGTTGATCATCACGTTCTTCAGTGACTATAATATGTAGTTTTTGGTTATGACTTTGATGATGGGTTTGATGTTGGTTTTTATTCCCTCTCGCTTGACACTTCACTATCAATTGAGGACATTATTTTTTTGCATGATCCAAGGCTCTGAAATACGTTCATGTTGTGCAATGATTTTGGCAACCTCTTTATAAATGTCCTGGTTGATTGCAGTTGTAACAAATTATCATTCCTCTACCTCCTCAACTAAATAATCCACATCCTCAACCTCTATTGAAACCTCCACATCCACCTTGATTAAATCCTCTTGGAGTGTTATACTATGGGATTCATCCTTCTGCTATGACATTTTCCTCCTGAATTTTGTATGCATTTGAAGTGCACTCTCTCATCAAGTAGAATGCATGAAAATCTTTCTCATCGTGTACTATCGATTTGAAAAAATTACAGAATACATTTCTTTGGGTAGTTTAATATTTCTGCAGCAAGGGACAAGCAGTCATATGATGGCCCCATATCTTACATATCTCATAGTACCTAACTCCTCCTACCAACGAGTTTGGTGCTCTGGTGGCCATATACTGTGAGAAGGTTGTGAACTCTTCCTTCATATGGAATTTTGTATTACATGTTATACACTGAACATGTTCACACTTCTCCTTCTCCTTTTTTATGTCTAATAATTTAAATCTTAGTGCAACCAACTGTGACTGTACTTGTGCCATCTCCTACAAGTGATGCTGCCAATTTCATTGTAATTTCCAAATCTTTGGATTGTGACATGACCTTCTACTATGTTAGAAAACAACAAATGTATTTCAACAGGACTTCTATAAACCATTCTCGATGATTCTCATTATGAATATGAAAGGTTAAGCTACCCATTACATCTTTGAATCTCTAGTCATAGTCCCACACAGTCTCATTTTTCACTTTTTTAATTTTGTTTAGTTCTGTAATATATTGGGATTTGAATTTCGGATTCATGAATTCCTTTAACAATGCTTGTCTGATTTCTTCCAAGGTCCTTGATTTTCCATCTAGAGTAGTTGTATGAAACTTCATATACCACAGTAGTGCACGTCCCCTAAACTTCATGGAAAACTGCACGATTTCCTTTCCCTCAGCTTGGACATTCTTCTAAGTCCATATTTTTTTACATACAAATAAGTGTTGCTCAGGGTCCTCAAACCCTATTCCCTGAAACTTAGGAATTATCAATGTATTTTCTATCCTTTCCATTGTAATAGGCATTGTAATTACCCTTAGTGATGTCGAATGACTTTATTTTTTTATGTTTCTCCCACTATTATGAATATTTTGTTGACTTCCTCTATTTATTTCAATTGCCCTTGAACAAGTCTCTGTTCCTACTCCAATCCTTAATGATGCGCATGGGTTCATGGGTCCAAAGTAGATTCTGATCTGAGATGTACTTCCTTCTTCTTAGAAATACTGAGGATCTCTTTCTTTCCTTTTCCTTTCTCCATACGGTGTGATCTAAACTTTTGTGTAGGGGTCATTTTCCATGAATTCTCTATGTTTCTCTCGTTTTCCATCCATAGCCTCCTTCTTGTATATAAACATTTTCCCATAATGAAATACTCCAATCTCTTCATCTGATTAAGTATCCTCTCTCAAAATCCTCATCCGATTGACTCATTACTCATCCTTTCCACTCTCATAGCGTCCTCTGGTCATCCACTATTTCCCCTATGTGTGCGAAGGTGTTTTTCTATTAGAATCCATATTCATGACATTCTTATCACATAGTAACATCTTTATCCAAGTAGATAATGCACTCAAATATCTTCCACACTTACCCTTGAAGAATTCCCTGTCCATGGCACTATAATATTGGGTTCAATCAATTGCAAACTACATAATATAATCCCCCGATATACTACTCAACCAGAAATCTACTGCGTGAGAAACCTTATTAATTACTGTATTGATTTTTCTTATCAGTTCAAGAGTCTAGTTCCTTGGATATTCAGCTTTGTATATCCAAATCTTCTCAACTAGACTTCCTATCCATTTAGTCAAAATAATAAAAACTTCAGCAAATAATTTTTTTTGTAGATCTGTGAAAACATACCTTTGTAACCATTGTTCATCGCTAAGCCTAGGGTTTCTATTCTAATCTCTGTAAAATCCTTGTTTCTTCCTTTATATCCATTGTTCATTTTATTCTCTATTCGACCTCCAAAACCTTCCCCCCAATTACAGTTCTTGATCCCAACAATGAAGCCATTTGTCGACAATCATGGGGTAGACTCGGGGGTTAATCAATCAAAAACAAACAAAACCCTTAGATACCGATCCTTTTTTCATCACCTACATAACAAAAGAAATCTCACCCAAGGAATCTAGAGGGGATATATAAACCAAGGTTCTACAGTCATGAGGGGAAGTGAGGCCTCATTCATGTCCTTGTTACCATTTACTCATGTTCACAGTTATTATAGATTAATACTTAGTTTATAATTAAACACAATATATGCATAAGATTATAACATCTTATGTGATCCATACATTCAAAGTAAACTAGAAAACATCATAAATTGAAAACACATCATAACACATAGATTTACATGGTTCACCTAACTTGGGCTACATCTACAACGGGTGGCCTCTTATATTATTTATTAATAAATTTATTACAACTATGCATTTCGCTACAACATATGAAAGAATAACCTCATCCCAAACCTACCTAGCCATTCTATTGTAGTGCAAGTTCACTCCTTAGTCATACTTCAGATTTCTTCCTTAGCTAAACTCCCTTACTCAAAATCCCTAGGAACTTATCTCCACCATCTCTCCTCCTTTTACATATTTATACATAAAAATAGGAATAACATGTTACAAAAGTGGACAAAGTGTCTTGAAAAAACCCGTCACAAAAGTGGATAAAGTGTCCCAAAAAACCCAACAGTTTATAATGGTTTCCCACCTTTTGCTCATTGCTCCTTCATGCATCCTTTTGTCATGCTCTCTGAAATCTTGACGTCTACTCCCATCACACACTCTAGTCCATCTTATAATTGTCTTTTACTCTTTGAATTCCTTTTGGAGAAAATTCCAAAACTTGTCCAAAACGACTCTCCAACAACTCTGAAATAGAATGCAATCATAAATATGAGTTTCCAACATTCCATCAATACTTGAATAAAGGATCCCCAAATCCGTTAGGGTTATGGTGTGAAATTTGCAAGACACTGGGTCACCACCCTCAAAATTTTCCATTGATGCATAAATATCAAAGAATCGTGAGGAAATTGTTTTTCAACTTTTGTAAGTCCATTGGACATGACAAGAAGGATTGTCATGCATTCGACCTGATGAGAGAGTAAATTTTTTATGCTTATAGATTCTAAGGTGTAGAAACATAAGGAGAAGCCTCGCAGTCTAATATTCCCATAGAAAGTTATAATCAAGGAGGTAGAGTAGGATTTAGAGGCTAAGGAAGAGGAGTATTTGTTTGAGGAGGAGGACCTATCATATGTTAAAATTGTAATTAGTCCATACATTTATCACGAGACTTCTTGATTCCTTGGATGACATGCACGTACTGCAAAGAATTTGACCATGCGAGGGAGGCTTGTCCTCAACTAATACAAAAATGGTAGAAAAGAGGGAACCAATACCATAACCAACACATATAAATGATAGTAGTAGAAAAAAATTATTATCAATCCAAAATACCATCATTTACACATAAAGGAATGAGAACTAGAGCGTACATGACAAAACAAGGGAATAGAATTGACAAGAGGTTAAGAAAATCAGTCGCGCCATTACCAGTGTTTGATTTGAGGAAAGAGAAAGAGACCTACTAGAAAGAAAGAAAATAATTGATGGGAATGGAATCAATTGCATCAAATTTGACTACGCCACTCTTGTATGATAGACCACCAGTGTTTGATATGCCTCTAGTCTAAGACCATTCAGAGAAGCACATTGAAAAGGGAAGAACTTTGAAACGTTTCTTAATAATTTGTTTATAATTAATGAAATATGAATCTTCTTTAAGTAGTCTGCGAAGAATAATTTACCATTGTTCCCAAGATAAGGAGAAACATGTCACACATATAACAGTTAACCAGGTTCATATTAAGAAGCGAACAAATAGGGATTTCATGATCAATGCGTAGATAAGAGATTATGAAATGGACAATACAATTCTGGATCCAGGGACCAATGTAAATTTTATCCTGAGATAGAACTGGGAGATGATGGGATAGCTAAAAATGATTTTTTCTTCTATCTAGTTGATGCTAGAGAACCAACATAATATCATTCTAGTTGGAAGGTTGACAAGAGTAAGTGTCAATATTGATGTAGTGCATAGTGTAGTAGACTTCAAAGTGATCGACTTAGTAGATGGCAATACACCTTATCCAATGCTATTGGAACTTGATTGGGTATTTTATAATAAGAAAATCATTGACCTAAAGAAGATACATATGGTATTCGAAGTGGAAGACTTGAAGGTGATTGTGATGTTAAACCGGTGATTGTGATGTTAAACCGCACTGAAGGACGAAGGTATGTAGAACCATCCAAGAGAAAAGAACTTGATAATATTTATAATATGACTGCGCAAATGGACAACTATGTAAATACTATAGATGAAGGATTACTTAGTTGCACAAGTATTGTAATATCCCTCAGCCGAACCCAATTTTAAATGTAATGTAAGTGTACTTAAGCTGGTGAGTTGTTTTGAAATCATTTTGTAATGCACCTTTCATGGCATAGTGCGCACATGTACTACGTAGTAAAATGATGTGGTGTGCACATTCCTAGATACTGCACACAGTAACTAAAGTGTTCTTAGTATGGAGGTCAGTGAGCCTTGTGTATATGATATGTATTATAGGCTAGTGAGCCAGTTATTATAAGTTGGGATGCTTATGTTTTGGAATTAGGCCAGAGTGCTTAGATGTTAAAGGCCAGTGTGCCTATTTTGTATATGTCTCATGATTAATATAACATACATCGTTGCATGTAGACCGAACATGATAAACGATATGGGGTATTGAACTCCACCAGTTAGGGAAAGGGAGGGCCAAAAGTTAAGGGAAAGGGCTAAGCTAGAGAGCTTAAGCCAAAAAGAAATATATCAATATTTGTTAAAACATAAAGTATGGATAATTATTTTATCCTAATTTCTAAAGTTGGGGACAAGTGGACCAAAGTAGCTTCCAACATGACAAGTGTCAAGTTGGGGACATGCATACATATCGTGGGGACTTAGGTCATTTTCAGAATTTTCCTGTCATTCAGATGATCATCTCTCCTATGATTCCTTCCACCATTCAGTCATCCAGTCAATGATTCCATGACCATCTCACTCATGTAGTTAGTTATCCTCCAGACATTCATTTCATGATATTTGAGCTTGTTTCCATAACCATTTTCATGTTGGTGTACCTGGTTATCTTTGGAGAAGGATTGAAGAAGACGATTGTCAGGCCAGTGGGAAATTGAAGAGGTGTTTTGTCAAGCCTGTGAGCAATTCTTCGAGTGAGAGAATTGTTGGGAATTGATTTCATGAAGGTGATAAACTGCAACTATAGTGCTCTGAGACTTCCTATCTGACCTCTTGTTGAAGCCCTAGAAGGGAAGTGGGGCAGTTGAAGGACTATTGAGCATAGAAGGGGCACACATCCTTTGGTGAGATAGGCATGTGGGGAATGAGAGGTTGTAGGTTGTTAGTTGAGTGAGCACCTGAGACAAAGTATTTCCTGTTGTCTATGAGCCTTTAGCATGGTTAGGAATCCCTTTACCCAGGTGGATTTTAGTCCCAACTCGGGGGTGACTCACTGTTGAGAGTAATGAACAGTGTAGTTTAAGGTTGGGAGGTTCGTGAACGGTCTGGATGAAGTTGGTGGAAATATTTCCAAGATAAGTACCAATTGTGTGATAAAATTACATGTTGCATTGTTATTTTCATGCTTATGTTACGGTTTATCATGTGTGTGATTATAAATGTCTATATGTTTATGGGTATTTCCCTATATATGTTGCATGTCTTTGTTTACTGTTATTTCAGTATGAAATAGTATATTTATAGAATGTAATTTTTTGTTTATGTTTATATGTAAATCTTTCGCAAGAGTGTTGTATGTATATGTTATAATTGCATGCAGTTTGAAGAGAAAATTTATGTGGCATAGCTCAGTTGAATATTGGGTATGTTACAGTATGTTCCGCAGTGAGAGAATGAAAGTGTTCTCTCATGTAGCATGGCTCAACCATGGGTGGATGGGGACATTACAATATGGTATTAGAGATTCAGTTCCAACACTAAGCTTGGATGGGATGGAAAGGTTCAGTTGAAGCGAATATTCACAGAAGATTAATTTCAAAGTGACCAAATTTCAAATCATAGATCTTCCATGAAAAATGTTGGCGTCCAGGCATGCTTGATAAATATTGGCAACGCATGAAAAATGTTGGCGTGCAGGCGTGCGCAGTAAATTATGGCACCATGTGGAATAATTGTTATCACTAAAATTTCATCCGCAAATGGTTACAGGAATCCAGCATCTTCAAACAGCTATGAGTCCACCCATGGACCAAAATTACCAAAAAGGCATTTCCAAAAGGTCCAAAACTATACAACCAGTTATAAAATCAAGATATGCTATGACTACACAGGTCACGCGTGCACATGTGCCATCAAGAAATGCAGGAAAAGTGCATATGTGCACGATGTGTGATTGTGGACGCTAAAAGCCACGTACACCTGAGAATTGCGCATTTATGATGTTGGTCGTCCTCCCACCCACTCCTGGTTCATCTTCCAAGTCGATTTGACATCCAAATCTCGGTTGGATCTGGCTGTGTGGCTAGTCAAAGACCTAAAGGTGACCTAAAAAACCCCTTTTCACACTAAAAGTTGGTTGCAGAATACCTCAAAGGGGTGCGATAAAACAAGGCCATGGGTGCACTACATTTTCAAGGAATTCATTTGTAAGGTTATGCTGCTGCTATTCTCTTGGGGAATCCTCTTTACTCGCCAAGAGCATACTACCACCATTCCATTTGGGAAATCCACGTCACCTTTTGAGTGGGTTAGCTTGGGATTCTTTCACCATTTCTTTCAAGTTTTCAAGTTGTAAGAAGAGCTTAATCTTGGGGGTCCAAGAGCCCTCCCTTGGAGGAAGAAGGGAACCAAAGTCCCCTTTCTTTTTGGTGTTTTCTTTTCACTAATACAATCCTTTCCATTGGTGACATGAGTCTTGCTTGTTTCTTATTCTTATGTCCTTATGCAGAATAGTTTAGTTGTTCTTTCCTTTCCTATTTTAATTCTTATCTTAGTCTTTTATGTTTATTTTTCTAACCCTTTCCTTTACTGTTGTCTTTCTTAGCTAACCCAACTAAGCTTGTAAGCACCTCTGTTTTTGTCTACTGGGGAAAGGTATCAATTTCCTACCCCATTTGGGTTATTTTAGCTCTTCTTTCTGTTTATTTAACCTGCAGGTTCCATAACCGGCCCAAGACGACCTGCAAAACATCAAATTCAAAGCTGAGTTGAGAGAATTTCATCCGAATTTTTCTTCACGACCATGTGATAGTCTTGCGTGGGTTTATTGGCCCATAGTCACGCATCATGTGCATGTGTGCCAAAATCACTGTATTACTCAGTGACTTCTGTGCACCTGCGCTCAAAAGTCTTTTTCAATTCATGCATTAGCGCTCAGTGTGCCTCTGTCTACTCTGATATCCATGCACCTATGCAGAAAAATACACATTGTAAGCATTTTTGTGATTTGTGGAAGGCCCCTAGCCTTCTTAAAAATGATTCTATGCATGTTGTAATCTGCACGACACTTAGTTCCCTCTCCATATAAAGGGATTAGTCAAAACACATAGGCACTTAGGGGGTTTTAAATCATTATTTCCTATTTTTCTTTCATTTTTCCACATGGATGGCCTGCTTTGACTAAGAGTATAAGTTGAAATCATTTCTAATCACATATAAAACTTGCATTGGGACCAAAAATTGGATATCAATTGTTGAGTATGCTCTTCTCTCGCGCTTCAAAGAAATCTTGAGAATCAGAAAGAGGTTGTAGGACAATTTCATCTCCCTTAAAAAGACTAAAACTTTAGGAGAGGACAACAGCCCCCTTGGGACTCCTCTTAATTTATTTTTCAAACACATCTCAAGATTGTAATAGGCCCATACATGCCCACATGCTACAAAGATAGGATAGTCTTGAAAATTACTTTCTTAGATTAAATCGCTAGGGAAGTTTAAATGTTTTGTAACGGGCCTATACATGCCCACATGGCCACAATCTAGGATAGTTTCAAAAGCATTCTTAGATTAAATCACATTAGGGAGTTAAAGGAATAGTAAAGGACCCACATGTTCACATGCTAGTTTTCTAGGGACTTTTAAATTCCGCAAGGTTGTACCAATGACACATAGTAACTTAGGTAATCAACACTTGTAAGGACCAAGCGAAGTCCACATGCAACAAGGTGACACCTAAATTATTAAAAAATTGGTGCAATTTCACTTGTTCACAAACAAATTCACTTCTCACTCACATAGTTTTCATCTTGAAACGTGGAGGTTGAAGTAAGTTTCCTCCAAAGGGATTCTGAAACACCCCACCCTTTTCTTGATGAAACTATCCAATCCCACTTAATTTCAATGAGATTGGCTCACACCCCCAATCTCTCAAACAACCACGTCTAAAATTTTTCTAAAAAGTCACTAAGTTTTCCTCCATAGGAGGTGCCAAAAGAAATCTTTTAGTCTAGGTAGTATTTCGGGGATAGGCATCCAAATAACTCCCCGTTATCTGGTTCTCACATTTTCAAAACAATAGAAGTTGTCAAATAGAGAACTTTAAATCCTCTAATTCAAGTGTTACTAACACCATAAGGTAGGGAGATACCTGTGAAGGGTTGAAGGCCAAGGTCTAGTTATTCTGTGTGTCCCCCCTTGAGGCACCCACCTCTTGGATGGGATCCATCCCGTGACCCATTTCTTAGGCCAAAAATCTAAATGTCTCACTTTGATCGAGGTACCTAGTGAACAAATTTTAAGACATCTACCCAGGTGGCAATCGTGGGCTGCAATTGCACCTTGATCGGATTTTGTGTGGCTATTGGGAAATATCGCCAGTTCTTTTGGGATATGCCCCCTCTACCCCTCATTATAACTTATTGCTTCATCCTTCACTAGTTCCTCTTCCGGTGGCTTCAGACCCCACTGTTGAGTATTATTGGAAGGTCCAATGCTATTTGAGAGGAAGGACTTTATGTCTTTTAGGACATGATAATTTTTTTTCTTTGATCCCCACATGGAAAAAACCCACCTATCCATATATATGTTTCTTTATCAAAACATTTTATGTATGATGCACTTCTGATTACATTTGATTTAGATATATATTGTGTAAAGTTCAAAAATTGTAGCAAATACTCTTGTTTATTTATTTCTCTCACCACCATTCACACACATTCACTCAACTAGTCGGACATCATAGGGGACCCACAAAATCCCCATCATTCCAGACACTTGCTAAAGCTCCCTCCTATTCTAGGAAGAGCTCCTAGTCTTGCGAACTCATAGGCTCCACATTCCCACACTCCTGTGAGTGCCACTATCTTAGGATCTGCTTTGCTTGGTTCCACCTTACTTGGGTCCAATTCCCAAGGTCCACCATCCACTCACTCTCCTTTACATGGAAGGGGGGGCCAACTTTGTCTCAAGGGGGAAGTACAAACCCACCTAGTACCCCTCAAGGGTCGGGTTCACAAAACACACACCATGTTTGGAACTAATCCTCCACCACCACTCCAAATTCCATACGTTGCCTCTCTCAACATACCAGATCTAAGAAAACTCACAAATGATCCTATATTGCATGACCCCACATGGCCTGCAATGCCTACAAAACTACCTTCAGATATCCCCAAGTTTGAAGGAAAGGCAGGAGATGACCCTGCCAACCATGTCATGACTTTCCACTTATGGTGCTCTTCCAAAAGCATTATGGATGATTTCGTTTGAATATGATTATTTCAACTCACACTCACTGGACCATTAGCCAAATGGTTTGTAGATGAAAAATCAGGGTCCCATGCGACTTTTGAGTCCTTGGCCAAATCATTTTTTACCTTCTTCCAATTACCAATATGCCATGACAATGGTCTCAAACTACTCTCTAATTTTAAACAAACCTCAGCCACACATATCCCTGATCACATTCACGAGTGGCCTCGATGACGTAGTTTGTGCAAATAAAAAACCACTAAACAATAATGTCTTGATTGGTTTCTCAGATCACTTGTCTCTCTCCTCGGTAAAGATATGGCTTCCACCTTCCCTCAATCAGAAGAGGAAGCCATTAGTAAGACTCAAAAATACAATCTCATCTAGTCACAATCATGATACTTGTACACAATACTTCCTGATCTTCCAAGACCCATGTCTTTTTTCCAAGACAAGCCTGGGATGTCTCACTCAGAAGACGGATTGATTGGTAACACTAGACACCACGACCCACAAACCCAACAACCACCAATGTATGGCACACCTCAATATCCTTTGGCATATGGAGGAACCCCTTATTATCCTCCACCCCCTTATCAACAACCATACCTTGTTTCCCTTCCTCCACCCATCAGTGGGCCACCACCGACACCCACAATATGCCCACTTATCCAAACAAGTTCTTGTACTCCCTGTACCTCAGCTTATACTCTAAGTACTAGTGAAAGTGCCATGCCTTCATATGTATCTTATGGATCATTACCACAACATAATCCATACTTTCCATTTCCTGGCCCTCCACATCCCATGGCTCCACCACAAGGACACCCTCACGCTGGGGTGAATTTTGTTCAACCCTCTCCCATTTAGCAATATCAAAATTTTGAATAGTTGAATACGGAAAATCCAACCCATCAGTCGAATAATGCCAAAAATAAAGGAAAAAAATGGAACAATAATAACCCAGGTCAAGGAAAAAATCACCCCCAATAGAACCAACCTACTGCGGGAAACCAGAATCAAGGGACTCGGAACCCCCAGGTGGGAAACAAAAACAGATGTCAAGGGAAAAATAACAATAACCTTCAAACCAACTTCCCTTGTGCCCTTTGCAGTGAGTTCAGTCATTATACTCATCATTGCCCCCAAATCGTTGATTTTAAATGGATGAAAGACTTAGTGAATGGACCACATCCTCCAACACCACCTGCCCCTCAACAGGCCCCAGAATAATACATGCAACAACTATCCCCATCCATGCTGCAGAACCCCATTCAACACCAAGGAGTGATGAACACCCAATAGGACATGCAGCCTACCCTACCACAGTTAGGAAAATATCACAATCCAAGAAATCCCACAGATCATACTATCCTCCTCACTAGTGAGGAAGAAGTCCTTCTACAAACACATAGTCGTCAATACCATGCACCATCTGAGTCTCCTCCCATTCCCCCATAAACAATCCCAACACCAATGGGACCCCCTTGGATGATCCCTCTCCCTAACATGGAAACCCCTCTTCGCATCCCTTGCATCCCATTATGTAGGAATGTCCACAACCCTTAGGATAGGGAGGTTCATAATTACAGTTTGGTCGATGACTTGGCACAATCCCCAGCTGCTATGTCAGTCTTAGAAGTACTTGAAACTTGTCCCACTTAGTGGAAGTCATTACTTTTTTCCTTGGGGGCATTCGACCCTATGGATACTCAACTCATCACATTTAATCTCGACAGTGGAGAACCTTGCCTCCCCACTCTCATCACTTTTCAAATCCCTGTTAAAATTTGGAACATTACAGTTCATCGGTGCATCATTGATGAAGGTGTCTCCACATGCATCATGTCAAAATCTGTATGGAAGAAACTTCGTTCCCCCAAACTCATACCATCTTCCATTACCTTAAGAGCTTATGATGGACGACCATCTTCTCCCAAAGGGATATTCCAAAATGTCCCTATAGAACTAAGGGGAAAGACCATTCTCATTGACATTGAAGTTATCGATGCCCCACTCGATTACAATATATTGTTCAGGCATAGCTACATGTACACTATGAAGGTAGTTGCCTCCTCCATCTTTCGAACCATGATGTTCCCCCATAACGAGAAAATCATTACCATTGATCAAGTTTCACATTATGAGCCTAACCCTTCTGCCAACATGAATAACATTCTCCCTTTCATCCATACTAATCCGAAGACGTACCCACTCATAGAAATGGGTCCCAGAATTTTCAGAGACCCATACTTGTTAGGAACTTACCACGGTGCACCACCACTCATTCATCCTTACAATCAGTTATGTGTTGTCTCATCCAAAGGAACTGACATTGAGGATACCCTTCCTCCCAATGAGGCTTCTCTTATATCTAATGTCCCACTAGTCATAGAGATCCTCCCTCATGAATTTCCTATGAGCTAGTCGACTCCACTAGTTCATGATTTCACCTCACCCCAAGGCCATATCCTAGTTTGGGAAATAGTTTCCCAAGACATTACTCAAATCCTTTTCATTTACCCCCCACCAGGTGTACAGGCTTTCTAGGTCGCTGCAACACTTACCCTGCCTAATATGGTGGTGGCAATCCCAGTTTGGTATTTACTTCCACCTAAGATGGTTCCTCAACCATCCCTCCCTCCCCAAATAGAAGGAATCCCTATGTAGATTCCCATACTCACTCCCACCATACCCCCCACACCCCAACTCACTAACCCCCCTGCCACAGCTGGGGGTAGGAGAAAGAATAAGGAGCCCATAGCTCCACTTCCCTCACATGTCCAACCTCCCTGTGCACTATGCGAGAAAGAAAGACACCCCACCAACAAATTCCCACCTCTCCCTGAGTTATGTAATCTCATCCAACTCCCTCAAGCACCACCACCACTCATCACTTCCTTCAATATTGTCGTTATCTCACATAACAAAAGTAACAAAGGATTGTGAACCAGATTCGCATGCACCATATTTTCAAAATATGGCCATTACACACACCACTTTCCAGCGTTACCTCAATTCCAACAGACACTAATAGTTATATGCCAAAGCTTTCATTAAACACCCACCCCGACTCCTGTCACCGACATCCATTTTGTCACAACCTCTGTCAACGAACATATGAGATGTTATTTCTCTCTCTATGAATCCTTAGATCATTTCTCATATCAATGTCCTCTGATCATTGAATATAGACAATGCCAAGTGACCCTAATTCAAACTCCTACACCCCCTACAGAATTGATGACTAACACTACCCCATCACCAAAGATTCTTCATATTATTTCTCTTGAACTAGAAACCCTCCCCACTCCTCCATGGTTCTTGGATGACTTATACAAGGATTTACCCCCAGATCCCCCCAATTCCCCCATTCATTTCCCCACTGAAATTTTATGCCCAACTACCATTTATAACCCTCAGTATATCGATATTTGGTTTATGTCGAGAAAACCATTGCAATCTCATTGCGTCATCCCTCCTGTTTCTTCATCACCAGAAGATAACCACACGGTGGCAGTCACCGATATCACTCTTTTTGATCCCTTGTATTCCTAACAATTCCATTGTGACGAGGACATACTCGATGAATTAACCACCCTCGATTACATATGGGATGTGCTACACCACAGAGCGCTCTTCCTTTCACAGGAACCCTTCACGCCTCCCAACCAACACCCCATATACGTAGTTAAAACCAAGGATTTTATCCCATCATGTCATATCAACTAGTTCAACAAATCTATCCCTACCCCCGATTCTTTTGAAGAATGGAATATGGCCAACATTTCCCCTACCATCAAAATCGATATTTCCATAAAAAAATGGATTTGTTGATGAAATCACCATTAGCGCCGCATGCACTCCTGAAGAAATCACTTCCTACAAAACCCTCTTAAAAGAATACTGGGATATTTTTGCCTAGTCATACACAAAGATGCCTAGCCTCGATCCCTCTATTTTTGAACATCAAATAGACACCTGGCATGATATCACACCAGTTCGCCAAAAACAACGACCTCTACACCCATCCAAAGCAACAACCATCAAAGCCAAGATTGACAAATTACACGTTGTTGGGTTCATCTACACCATCGACTATACCTCATGGGTCTCCAACCTTGTCCCTGTTAACAAAAAATAAGGCACCATCCATGTATGCATGAACTTTTGTGATCTCAATAACGCATGTCCCAAAGACAACTTTTCAATGCCTTTCATCGATCAAATTATCGATGACTGTGCAGGCCACAACTTTATCCTTCATGGATGGTTTCTCTGTCTATAACCAAATCCAAATCCATCCAGTTGATCAATACAAGACCACATTTACCACCCCTTGGGGTAATTTTTCATATCGTGTCATTCCTTTTGGCCTAAAATACGCTGGCACAACTTTCCAACGAGTTATTGTTACACCTCAAAATTACTCACTTCGCAAGTGTCACAAGTGTCGTCATTAGTGTTGCAAGTGTTTCATCTTGACTACAAGTGTATAAGTGTTGATGACATCATATTTCCTTCTTTCCCATGTCATGCCTCCAACAACATGACAAGGACACTTAGGACACCTCAAAGATTAGTTATGAAGAGGAGGAATCAGTCTACTAGAAGTACAAGTTTCTTGTCATTGAGAGAAACACTAAAAAATGAGTTTTAGGGAGGAGAGCTCCCCCATACACTGTTAGGGAGAATTATAACGCTCTATCCACCCTTTTGGGGGAGCGTTATAACACTAGTTCTTTCTTTCCTTCTCTTGGGGAGCGCTATAATGCTTCGATGCCCCTTTTGGGAGAGCGCTACCTATTCTAGGTGAAAATTGGTTTGTTGAGAAGAATGAGGGAAAGATACCCTCAATATCTGAAGGCAGTTGGATTCGAATCCTTGGTCAATCCATGATCTTAGGACAGATCCATAACTAAAGGAGGAAGATCCTCAACTTACCCCAAAGATATCTCAAGTGGTTGGGCCTCTCCAAGCCTATTTAAACAAGCCTTCTCATGGTGAAAGAGGGATGAAAGGAATTGTGAAGCATATAACCTTTGATCTCATGAAGAAGGTGTCTTTCAGAACATCAACATTTAGCGTGCGGACTATTTGAGCAAGGGTTCTGATGAGGAAGGCTTGACTAAGCTGCTACACTCGCATCTATGGTTGTAAGCATTCTTCGTTGTTGTTCCATTTAATATAATATGCTTGTCCTATTTCTTTCAAAACTGTGTTTCATCTCACATGAATTTGTCTCTAATAGATAGGTCTATTTCAAGCTAATCTCAATAGAGTAGGAAGTTGTTTGTACTTTTGTTTGTCTACAGGGCTTATCGAGGAGCGTAAGATTGGAGCTCAACTCAAACCGTCCAGGGACAAACACCGATAAAAGGTACTTATTTTCTCCTTCCTTCTCATGAATTAGTTTATATAGACCTAAAAGGAAGTCAGTTTCCATGATAATCATCTTCTATCTTAAGAGTTAAGAGTCTATTTCTCAAGAGGAGATCTACCTATTCGCAGGGAGATTTTCCTTCAACGGAAATTGGCGACTCCACTAGGCATCAAATCAAAAATTTCAGTTTTGGTTTTCCTCACATACCTTGTTTTACCATTTTTCCTTTTTATACCTTGTTCACCACATATGTTTGATTTCATATGCTGATTGATTCCTTACCCCATCACATTCATCTTGATTGCCAAAATTTGACTAAACTTTTGGGTTTTTTTGGACAATTTTGTGAGCTGTGGAAGCCTAGTTCTCCCCTACCTTGTTAGCAGGGTGCCAACACTTTCCCTTGGTATTATATAGAGTTTTATAACACTCTGGTTCCCCATACAATAGAGCACCAACCTCTCTTTTCAAAAAATCCTTCCCAGAATTGTCTTTTCTGAAGACTAGTCTCTTTTTTTTCACTTCCTGAGCTTCTTTATGATTCAATGCTTCTTCCTATAAACCTTTGACATACTTCCTTCTGAGAAATAAGCACTTTTATGTTTATATTTGGTGGCCTTCTTCCTTACATTGAGTTTTTTTACTGTTGAGAACTTGGAATCAATCCACTGCTTTCTTCTCTCTTATCCGACTGAGTGGGAACTCTGGTGAAGGGCATCAGAAATATGTGAATCATCTAATTTGGTTTTTTGAGGTCATTGTTCTTAAACATCTCTCTTTTGTGTGAATTGTTTGATTTTATTTGTTATCTTTTGTTTTCTTTTGCTTCTTGTTTCAATCATAGCAAGAGGGTGTGTTGTTTGTGCGAAATTTTCTTATGTTTGTCCGAATCTCCTTGATCTAAAAGGGTAGTTGGTAGGAGAAGTTTTTTCATTGAATTAATCTTCATTCGCATACAAATGACAAGAATACATATTAGTGATTGGTTTGCATATTAGAAGGCATTTCTGACATGTTTTAGCATTGCATTGGATTCAATTGAGAACCAATTGATTGAAAACATTCCAATATTAGTGTTTGATAGTGAAAAAAACACTTTTTCTTTCCCTTAAATATGCGTTCATTGAAAATAAATGATTTCTTATCATATTTCATGCATTTTTGGGGAATTTGAGTCATCATTCCATCAATTTCACTTTCATACACCCTTTGAGTAAAGAACAGTTGTAAAACGAACACTAATTAAAAACTATCTAGAACATTTTTTATTTTTAGGATCTTCCACCAACAGTAGACTAGGGTTAGCACTTTGGATTAGGCTGTAAGTAGAACTCTCCAAAGTTTTCAAAACAAACATTAGCATCCTGATCTAGGGAGAGTCAAATCCAATTGTTGCATCGATTTTTTGGGATACCCCTCTTACACAGGGGTTATGCACGAGGTCGCATTCGGGCGAATTATAGAGATTATCCCTCTGTGGTTCAATTGTTTGTAGTGGTCGGATTGTATATTGGGGGTCACTTGAAGGTATACCCACAGTTATGTGTGGGAGCCTCTCGGGTTGATTTCAGACTTGTTATCCTACCCATACGTTTTGGATCAGACTGTTGACTGTACGCACCGAGGGACATACTGCGAATTGGTGTCTTTAGCTGCCATAATATTTAGGTACTTACACAAGGTGACGGTCAAGGGAAGTCTCATTGTACCTAGAATAGACATTGGTAAAATTCACTCGGGCTCCTTGGAGAGTAAATCCACTATTACTATGTGGAAGGTTGTACCAAGGTCAAAGTCCGTTAAGCAGGTCACCATTGTAACTAATCCACCATATCCTAGCCCCTTCTCGACTTGATCACGCGATGTTGGATTTCATCACCAACTAGTACAATCATCGAGAGAAGTTTTGTTTTCTCGGTTGATTCCTAGATTTTATTAGCATATGTTGTTTCTTTTTGTTAGTTGGCCCTAGATTTTTAGTATGTTTTGTTATTCTCCACAATTGAGCCTATAGAAGTTAAAGGTCTTTGTCAATCACATAGGATGCAAGGGAAGACTTCGAAAGGCTATCAACCCTTACCTCCTAACCCTCCAGAAGACAACTATCATAGACAGGTAGAAAATCAATCTAACACTGGAAGTGTTATTGCTCCTCCATTAGAGAACTCATAAGGCACTTTGGTTACAGTTGAAAATCCCACTACATCTGTGTCGATAACCCCTCTAGAACCACTTTAGTTTGTTTAGACTCCCTTGGGAATGTCATAGATGAAGAGGTCCCACGATTACCATAGAGGATTTTTAACGAAACATATATGGGATCCACAGAACCAATCTTTGGTGATGAGTATAGGACTCCTGTTCGTCCTAGAACCACAATAGATACCAATCCCACACCTACTCGTTCTGTATGGAGGACTTCATCGGGATGCAATCTCTATGAAAATTTCAAATCCTTTCGACAACCCTTTCATCCTCATGACCCTCCTAGTTAAACAGGACCATCCGGTCAAACCATGAATCACCCAGTCGATTACGTTTTGTTACACCAACACAAGTCCATCCTAATGCTAGACTCATCACCTTTGCTCATCTCCAAAGCACTTCAATCTCTACCCCCATTTCTATAAGCTTTTACTCTACAGTGCCACATGTTCCACACAATCCTGCTGGGACATCTTCTCACCTGAGAATGTAGACCCCTACTGGCCAAACACAACCAATTGGAGGGAAACCACCATCTAACGAACCTTTCCCTCCTGGAGGACTACCTTTCCATGGTGATCCTACCCCTCCCAGGGTACAACCCCCTTTTCATGCTCCTCCTGGAGGTCACCCTCTGTTTTCCAGTCATACCCCAGTTGTAAATCCACGGTTGGCAGGGGGGAAACCTTTGTTTATTGGAAACCCTTCACAATCCTGGGGAGTATCTTAAGTAGATGCTTTCATTCAACCCCACATTGGGGGGCAGTCATCTCATAATCCACTAGAAGGAGTATCAAATCATATTCCTTCCGAAACATATTATGGACAACCTTATCCAGGTGGCATTCCAAACACCACCTGGAGTTCTCTGAAACCACAGTCTTATCCTCCTCATGGGTCTAATGTATATCTACCTCCAGGATCTACTCCTTACCATTCTCAAGGGAAAAATGTTTATTCTCCTAATGGGAAAGCAAATCACCCGGCCTATAATGCTGAGAACCCACCGGGTTATGAAAATATTTCTCATCCACCATTGAATCATGCTTACCCTGAACAACAACAACCATATATAGGAGGACCTACTGGTTACAACTATCCACCTAACCTAGTTTATGGTCCTACCAACATTCCTATGCCAGACTAGTATCATCCGCAAATTAACTGACAACTACCTTTCCTTGTGACTTTGGATCTCCCAGACTTGTCCCAATTAACTAATGATCCTATTTTTCATTCACCGGTGTGGCCAGTCATTCGAGCTAAACTTCCTTCTAATATTCTGAAATTTGACGAGAAATTTGGTGAAGATCAAAACAACCATGTGATGACTTTCCATTTGTGGTGTTCATCAAACTCCCTCATGGATGATTCTGTACGTTTGTATCTTTTCCAGCAAACACTTACAAGCTCGGCAACAAAGTGGTATATTGAACTACCACATGCTTATTTTCATGATTTCAATTCCCTTTCCATGTCTTTCCTCGCGTACTTTCAACTACCTATTCACTACGATATGGGCATTGAACTCTTGACCTCCCTTCATCAAACTGACTATGTGCATATCTCTAACCATATTCATGAGTAGAGGCGACGACGAAGGATGATCAAGGCAGTCATTCCTAACATACTATTCGTGGAATAGTTTACTAAATCACTTTTACCCCCAATCGCTCACAATGTCACTATGGGTGGCGCGGTCACAGAGGAACAAGCCATTGCTCAGGCTCAGTACTTATATTTGGTTTATTCCCAATCTGTTACTTTGTGTGATTTTCTTCTGAACGCTGCTCGGGCTAATACCGATCCAGGTAAACCATCATCTTCATCTCATGCGGTTGGTGTTATTGGTTCCGTAAAAAATCAATCTACTTCCCAATTGCTCACATTGTCCTCTACCTCCCCCCAAACTTAGATCTCTGAGGTGAATGCAGTTCAATCTTCCCCTTCACAACAATATGGAGGTAAGACGAAGACAAAGAATAAATCAAAAACTAACAATGAAAAACCAAAAAATCAAACTCAAACACCTGCTACCGAAAAGAAAACACAATGGAAACTGAAATTCTCGTGTATCATTTGTGGTGATGATCACTAAACTTGAGACTATCCACTTTTCAATGAAGTGGCCAAAATTTTCCAAGGAAAGTCACAACCCATTGTGCTTACTCAGCCTTTTCCACAGCAGCAATCCATGGTTGTTGAAAGCCCCTCTCCTGGGGGCAGTTCAAGCCATCCTAATGATGAGGCCTCATCGAGTGCACATATTTATATATTTAATGGGATTAATTTGACCACTCACTCTAAGACATATGACACACCAGGTAACCTTGACAAAGGAAAAGACATTAACGGTACCGGTACTTTACCGGATCCATCATCATCCTCTGTTAGTCTTCCATCGGTTAATCTTCCATCTGGACCACTTCAGATTGAGAAACCCATGTTTGAATCTATGTTATTCCCTCCTAAGAGCACTATCCGCAAATCTACCTTTAACCCTAGTTCACGTGCCGCCCAAAACTACAACATTATTGAAGATTTTCCTCAAGCACCATATGCTATGTTTGCATTAGAAGTTCTACAACACTAGCCTAGTCAACATAGAACGCTCTTGGCCACTATTGGTGTTGTTGATCCTGAGTTATCCAACCATATCATGTTTAACCTAGAAAATTATGCATCTTGACTCTCTCATCAACTTGGTTTTCAAGTTTATGTTGTTTTTCACAATAAACAAATCCACCGAACTATTTTGGATGAGGGAGCCTTGACTTATGCCATGTCTTTAGCCTGTTGGAAAGGTTTAAAATCACCAGCATTCAACAAATCCCCAATGATGTTATGTGCCTTCGATGGGCAAGGTTTTCATCCCCATGGGCTTTTACAGTCCCTGCCCATCCAATTGGGTGGAAAATCTATTACTGTTGATGTCGAGGTGGTCGATGCTCCCCTCAACTACAACTTGTTACTTGGAAGAAGTTGGTTTTATGCTATGAATGTTGTTGCCTCGTTAGTTTTTTTATGTGTCCAATTTCCTCATCAGGGAAAAATTGTCACTGTTGATCAATTGGATTTCTGCACAACCGATGGTCGTGCCCCCACTACCAACAATATTCCTTTCTTGGGAGACCACAATATTATGTATGAAAGCATTGGTGTTGTCTTACTAAAATATTCTAGCCTCATGGGTACCTTCCCTACACCACTTCCACTGACTACACATCATATTTCCACTGTCGATATGATGTTGACCACGGCTTATCAATCTTTGGAATCATCTCACCCTTGGACTGTACCTCGTCCATTGGAATTCGATGCACTAGGTGACACCATGCCACTTGGTCCAACCGAACCATCATATATTTCTCTGCAATCTGCTTCTCCCTCGTTGGATGACCAACATCTATTGTCACCCGACAGTTCCTCGATGCAATCCCGATTGAGTTCCTTGTCATCTACAATCGACTGCATTTCACCAACTTTTCCTTCTAATGGATCTATTCTGGAAATTCTTCACATTCAAAATTTACTTCGAGATAATAACCGTCATTGATCCTCTTTTATTCCCCCTCATGAAGAAATTTGGGAATATATACAGTCTATCTCCCCTCCTAACAACGATTTTCTATTGTCTCCCATGCCTTCGACTTCTGATGATTTGGATCTAGTAGTTGACATGGTGATTTCTACGGTAGGGTTATTGGACCCTAATCTCCTTACCCCTATCACGACCCTCGACATGTGTTCCTTCTTGAGTGATTATCTTCCATCCAGCAAAGATCTCCTAAAAGCCATGACCACATTTTTTCCCTTGACATGGTATCCTTCCAGAGTGTTATTCTCTTGGAAGCCATGATCAAACAGAGTCCACAAGCATATTTTTTCTTCTTTGTGGAAAGATCGTTAAAAAATGAAACAGAGGCCACGAGCATAGTTCTTTTCCTGTGACAAGCTCATTAAAAAATGAAATATTCACCTCTCTTGAACCTTATTTTCATCCACCCTTCTCCTTTTTTCCTCTACTAGAGAAATTGGTTACAACCTCAAAGCCGGTGAATCAATTGAAGCCTGGAGAGGATGTCTCCAGCCTTTGATGATCATTCTAGAGTTAAGACACTAGATTTTCAAGCTAGGGGCATACTGAGCTTAGTCTTTGTT
Source organism: Picea glauca (assembly GCA_000966675.3). Lineage (NCBI taxonomy): Eukaryota > Viridiplantae > Streptophyta > Pinopsida > Pinales > Pinaceae > Picea > Picea glauca. The sequence continues at coordinate 684,691 of JZKD02S0775457.1, read as the reverse complement.
CTTTCTTGTTCTCATAAATACATGAGAATGCATCCAGGTAGACTTTTATCTCTTTTTTGTACCTATATGGATACACGAAAAAGGAACCCCCTGGAGTCTCCTTTAAGCTCTTTTTGGACTCTCTAAACATGAAAAGATTGCCAAGTGATATTGCTTCCTTTCCCACTCATTAAAATTTTTGAAAGGGTGTCTTTTGAGTGATAATTTATCTCTTTTTCAACCTCGCGAGACTAACATTACGAAAAAGGAAAACATTGGAGTCACCTTTAAGTTCTTTTCAGACTCTCTAAACATGAAAATATTGCCGAGCGACCTTGTTCTCTTCACGCTCGTTAAAGTACTTGAAGAAAATGTTTGTTGAGTGATAGTGTATCTCTTTTTCGGTCTCATCAGACTACTTTACGAAAAAGGAACTAAGAGAGTTCTCTTTTAAGGTTTTTTTCCAGACTCTATAATCATGAAAAACCTTCAATTTTTCTATCTTTGGACTCACTAAAACAAACATCGATAGGCCCATATGGCATTGAACCCTTACTTCTTCTAGTTCATTAAACAAAGGAAGAGGAACTTATAGAAGGTGAGTTATATCAAGCATGTATTACCCTCCTTGAGCTCATTAAATTAAAAAGAGGTACTTGTCTATCTAGATGGGGGAAAAAATTGAAAGAAGCAAGCCAAGTAGTTTTAGAGAGAATTACCAAGTAACTCTTAGAGTTTCCTTTGAACATGGCACCTTGTCTTTGCATGCATTTTAATCCACTGAACCTCTGCACTGAGCCAATCCTTTGAGTTTCTTTTAATCCTTTGGGTCACCTGATGTAAGTCACAACATCCACTGCATCATCAAGTATTGTTCCATGTCATGTTTTTGTTGTTGTGTCTCAGTGTTCAAGGGAAGTATCCACTTCAAGAGTCAACCATCACAAATATATTGTCTCAATACCTGTGTCAGTCCATGTTCATTTGATCTACCAATTACATCTCTGTGTCTGTTTTGTGTCATTGATGGGGGATACATCAAGGCCCTCCTTCGACGAGTCTATTCCTGTCGACTTCAACACATTATCTAGGAAATAGACTTAGAAACCAATTAGTAATTTGGGACCTATATCCCTCAATGGAAGGCCTCCTCACATTCGACAGTGGGTTTACATCATTGACCTCTGATCGGATGATTCCACAGATGTTCGACTTCAACTCATCCATTCACATTCGTTGGAATGTACTAGAGTACCTTGGGAATCATTGACATTAATGGTGATCTCCCTCGTGCTTGTTAACAGTTTACATCATTGATCGATAATCAAGTGGTTTCTATCATGTTTGACATCGGGACATCAATTCACATGGTTGGATTCATACTACATCGGGATTGGTAAGAATACCCTGGGTTGAGTGATCACTTTGATATGTACTTTGCCCAGGTTGTGATGGAGTTTCTCTTGAACAATGATATATATACTATCACATAGATCCATTTTGTATTGGTCCTGGCTATGTCTTGTCATCTTGTAGATCCACTGTGTATTCTTCATGGCTATGATCAGTTCAGGTCATGAGAGTATAGATCCACAGTTTATTTTTGGTGCTATACCTTTTATCAATATAATTAAGGATCCGCAATGTATTTATGGCGGCCATACCTTGAAAGTATCTATCACTCAAGAATAGGTATGCCTGCCTTAGGTTTGAAGCGTGTCTTAATACTTGTTTGATGGTTGTGTGTTGATTTTGTCAAGTTATCTAAGCCCGCACCCTTGCTTGAAACTCTGCAAAGTATTTCAGTTATCAGTTCTCATCTTCTAACTTCACACTTTGGGGGGAAATCTGTTACACCTCAAAATTACTCACTTCGCAAGTCTCACAAGTGTCGTCATTAGTGTCACAAGTGTCGAATCTTGACCGCAAGTGTATAAGTGTTGCTAACATCATACTACCTTCTTGCCTATGTCATGCCTCCAACAACATGACAAGGACACTTAGGACACCTCAAAGATTAGTTATGAAGAGGAGGAATCAGTCTACTAGAAGTACAAGTTTCTTGCCATTGAGAGAAACACTAAAAAATGAGTTTCAGGGAGGAGCGCTCCCCCATACACTGTTAGGGAGTGTTATAATTCTCTTTCCACCATTTTGGGGGAGTGTTATAACACCATCGTTTGCTTTCCTTCTCTTGGAGAGCGCTATAATGCTTTGATGCCCCTTTTGGGAGAGCGATACCTATTCTAAGCGAAAATTGGTTTGTTGAGAAGAATGAGGGAAAGATCCCCTCAATATCTAAAGGTAGTTGGATTCGAATTCTTGGTCAAGCCATGATCTTAGGGCAGATCCATAACTAAATGAGGAAGATCCTCAACTTACCCCAAATATATCTCAAGTTTTTGGGCCTCTCCAATCCTATTTAAATAGGCCTTCTCATTGTGAAAGGGGGATGAAAGGAATTGTGAAGCATCTAACCTATGATCTCATGAAGAAGGTGTCTTTCAGAACATCAACATTCAATGTGTGGAATGTTTGAGCAAGGGTTCGGATGAGGAAGACTTGATGAAGCTGCTACACTCACATCTATGGCTGTAAGCATTCTTCATTGTTGTTCTCTTTAATACAATATGCTTGGCCTGTTTCTTTCAAATCTATGTTTGATCTCACATGAATTTGTCTCTAATAGATAGGTCTATTTCGAGCTAATATCAATAGAGTAGGAAGTTGTTTGTACTTTTGTTTGTCTACAGGGCTTATTGAGGAGCGTAATATTGGAGCTCAACTGAGACCGTGCAGGGACAAACATAGATAAAAGGTACTTCCTTTCTCCTTGCTTCTCACACATTCGTTTATCTAGACCTAAAAGGAAGTCAGTGTCCATGATAAGCATGTTTTGTCTTAAGAGTTAAGAGTCTAGATCTCAAGAGGATATCTACCTGTCTGCCGGGAGATTTTCCTTCAACAGCTACGACATACATTTTTCATGATCTGGCTCATATCATCCTTGCATACTTGGAATACCTCAGAGCTCGATCCAAAAAACACACTTAGCATCTTGATGATTTATGAATCATCTTCCAAAGGTGTTGTCAGTATAACATCTGCTTGAACCCCCTCAAGTGTGTGTTTTGTGTCACTGTCATTTGCCTCCTTGGGTTCATTGTTTCCCAAAGTGGTATTATCATGGATCCCCTCAAAGTCCAGGCCATCACAGAAATTCCACCCCCCATAATTTACGCCAACTCTAGAGCCTACAAGGAAAAGCTAACTTTTTAAGGCGATTTGTCCCAGACTATTCCACTCGAGCACACGGTTTCCTTCGCTTAATACGCCATGACATCCCATTCCACTAGGATGAACATGACCAAAATTCTATCGAAGATATTAAAATGGCACTCTCCAATGCCCCTTTAATTAGTTCACCCGACTATAATCATGACTATATCCTCTACATATCAGCCTCAATCATCTCAGTAGCAGGAGTTCTCGTTCAAATAAGAGATGATGATCGTGAGCATGTCATTTACTACATTAGTAAAAACTTCTCATGGACACCCTTGAAATATAATAACGAAGAGAAACTAGCCCTTTCAGCCGTCCTCGTAGTCCAGAAACTGTGCCATTACATGTTGCTTCGTAAAACCAAAGTCATAGCAGATTCCAACCCCATGCAATACTTGCTTAGTCATCAGCAAAGTAATAGTAAATTTTCTCGATGGATCATTATCCTTCAAGAATACGATCTTGAATTTTCAACACCTAAGAGAAAGAAATTTCTTGTCCTTGCTGAACTTGTCACAACCATCCCCTCTGATACTACTAGTTCCCCCATCAATATCAATTTCCCCGATGAACATATCTTTTACATCACTTCGGATGATCCTTGGTACGGAGACCTCCTTGTATACATCCGAACCCAAAATTTTGGTAACCACCTCTCACGAGATGATCGTTGCCATATTCTCCATCAGGCCCCCCACTATCTCCTCATTGGAGATATCTTTTATCAGCAAGGGGTCGACACCATACTCCGTCGATGTTTGACTATTGTCGAGGCTGATAGAGTCTTGAATGACTGCCACAGCAGTGTTTGTGGGGGCCATCTCTCGAGGATGTCCACCACTCAAAAAATCATCTGTGAAGGTTACTTTTAGCCTACATTATTTCACGATTGCATTCATGCCATGAAGCGATGCGATAAATGCCAGCTTTATGCCAACAAAGCACGAGCATGACCTACTCTTCTACACCCAGTCACTACTGCAGGCCCCTTTTGTAAATGGGGCATCGAATTCATGACTTTCAACCCTCCATCCAGTAATGGACACAAATACATCTTCATCATAGTTGATTACTTCACAAAGTCGGGTGAAGCCATGCGTACCTTCAACAACACCGTTGACACCGCAACACGTTTTTTCTTTCATCACGTCATATCCCTCTTTGGAGTACCACTACAGCTTTTCTCTGATCAAGGGAAACATTTCGAGAATGATATTTTTGTCAAACTTTCATCCTGGTTAGGATTCTCCCATGAGTTCACCTCACCATACTACCCTCATTCCAACGGACAGGTCAAAGCAGTTAACAAGGTCCTCAAGACCACGTTACAGCACACGGTTAACAAACATAAGACCAATTGGCATCATATGTTATTTTTCATGCTATGGGCTTACCGTACGACCGTGAAAACGACCATTGGTTTCACACCATTTCATCTATCCCACGGGGTCGAGGCCACTCTTCCTATCGAGTGAAAAATTCCCACCTTACGCACCACAATTGAGCTATTACCCGACACTGCTCCAATGGAGCATCGTTTGTTGAACTTAGAGTCCCTGGATGAAGATTGTCGATCTTCATTACAGAACAATGAGGCAGCCAAAAAATGGTCAAAAGCCACCTTTGATCATCATGTCAACCTTCTCTCATTTCATGAAGGCGACCTCGTCCTTGCTTACGATATCGCTCACGATACCCTCAGCAATAGAAAATTCGAGTCACTATGGCATGGCCCTTACATTATCCAACATTACCTCACTAACGACGCATACATCCTAGCTTCCCCTGAGGTCCTCTTTCTCAAAGAACCCATCAATGGGTTGTACTTAAAGAAATTTTACGCCTGAGCATAGCCATTCTACACTAGGTTATTTATTTTGTAGTGTTTTTAATTATTTTTTTTACACACCTCACATCTAAAATATCATTTGTGTTATGGACAGATGCCTCCTCCATTAGCCTACCACATTAGTTATGTCGATGGCACCAACCGTTGGACATAGAATCTCACTTCGACTGCATGGGCCCTCTATTCCCCCTCATATGAACTTATCCACTCCAACGGCATATGTTTAGGCTCCGCAACCAACAACCAAGATGAGTGCAATGTTGTCATTGATATCCTTGGTGATACCATCCATCATCATATTTGTAACCTTAGCATCTTACTTGACACCCAAATGGTCATCCTCCAGCTCAACAATGTGTACCGTGTTCGCGATCCTTTCCTATTTCGCAAATACCTGCAAGTTAGACTTTTATATTGACATTTTGATTTCATTACATTTACACATATTCCAAGACAATTTAATCAAATCACAGATAACTTGGCTAACATTGTACTAGATTGGCATATATCACATCAAGACACCTTTACACACACATAAACCATCAGAAGACTATCACAGCATATAGATTAGACATCATAAATAGCATTAAAAATACTCACACACATATGAACATCAGAAAGACCCAAAAATGTATATCCATATATATATATATATATCGATCAAATGTGCCATCAAAATGTTTACACAAAAATAGAGTACATCCTGTACAAAATCGATAGGCCAGTGAACCACCTCAGTACAAAACTGGTGTCACCACACCAAATGGGCTCACCAGCCTATATAATATACATAAATACACACAGAGACACTCATGGTTCCTCTAGAGTAACACCACCTATCCCTCCCTTAGGAGGTGGTGCCCCACCCACTATCAATCCCTCTGGACATGGAGGTAACCGCACAGTCATTGCAGCACCTACTACTGTTGCTCTTTGAACCACGGTCTTCCACATCAATGGAACCCACACACACTGATATAGGATTCCCTCATCCTAGATATGCGACCACATGCCCTCAAGCACTCCTTGTATAATTGCCTCTAAGCGACGGTGAATATCCTCAAACTCCCCCCCAGCCTCGGCCGGAGGATCATGTGATGGCCCTACACCAGGGTCATCTAAATGACATCTCCTAGCTGTTCTCTCATCACTATTAGGTCTCACCTCAGCATCCTCACGTCATCGTCTCTCTCCTGCCTACGACTCTCACCGCGGAGGTCTCACCAGCCCCTGACGAGTCACCACTCTAACCAACTCAACCTCACGCCCACGAGGTCCAACATATACACATACAAACAAACAAAGGATAGCATCAACATCCATCTATACATAATACACATGCTATACTATCTAAATATCTAAATATCAAAAATCACATCATACCTCAGTAGTCAAACACCTTTCTTGGAGGTAACACCATCTCTGGATCACCCTGAAAGTCCACCCCATAGTACGGATACTGCAGTATGATCTGCGGCATCCGGTGACACACCTGTGCATCCTCAGCCGTGAAATAATGGCCACCCTCCCCACCACCATGAGGAATTAATATCCTAGACCACTGCCTCAGTTGTAGCTCTTGTGCACCAAGTGCACCCAATAACACTCTAGGGAACAACATCGACACCCTCTCCAAAAACCATGCAACCAAGATGGACCTGAAAGTGAAGTCCCCTGCATTTGCAACCTGACACCTGTCTAGCTACCTTCTTGGCATGCAACATCAAGCCCCAGGAAAAATTCTCTCCTACTAGTGCCCTCCCCATAATCCTTAGCTGACCACCACTATTTCGTTGAGTCAGGAGGGACCCATATACCCTCACAACCATTGCTGCCACACAGCGATGAACCAGGGCATCCATATCCCCAATACTCACCATGGAGCCCGACAAAAGGTCCTCCCTCATACAGTACCTTTGGCCTAAGGTAGCCAACTACCCATCCCCAGGTAATATGGGCTCCATCGGTAAGGGTGTTCCTTGAAACAAGAGCCCAGTCAAAAAATATACATCCTCCACTACAGTGAAGGCCAGCTTCTCTCCCCACACCATAAAACAATAAAGATCTGAAATCCACATCCGAACCAGGAACTAGAGAAGGTACTCTTGGGCCCGTACCAAGGGGCACTCAAAGAACTTCAGTAGCCCACAAGCTGCCAAAGCATTGTGAACCTCTGACTCCTCATTAGTCATAGCCTCTCTGAGTTGTTACTAATATCTCTCTCTCCAGTGAACCTGCATCATCCAAATGATCACCTGCAACCACATAATCCAGTTCTCGATCAACCATCTCAAACATAAACACATTATCATCTACAAAAAAGATAAGTTTTGCACCCGTCAGCTTTGCCTCCAAGGCGTGGCTGTTTAACCCCACAGGAATGCACACATGCATGCACGTTCATCCAATAGGCACACACACACATGCACACCTATTCATCCCATAGGTGCGCACATGTGCGCACCTGTTAGCCCTACAAAGGCACATTCATGCGCCCCTGTCACATATACAGGCGTGCATCATAGCACGCCTGTTCACTACATAGTTGTGCACGCATGTGAAACTGTTTAGCTTACAAGAGTGCATACCATGCACACCTTTTTCCCCCATTCAAGCACCCCCATGCATAGATACTCGCATTACAGGCGTGTACCCACACACATATATTTCTTGATCACCCGTGCACTAGGGGCCCACACCCACAAAACCCCCTGTACGGTCCTTCGTACAGGCCTTGCCCAAAAATAGAAACCCTAATTTTATGTAGGACGATAAGACAACTAAATTGAAGCTCGATGGTCCTAAATCGACTGCCTCATCCTCCTGGAATCTTCAAATATCCTCTAAATATCTCTTGTCCAATCACTCTCACAACAAGTACAAACGACATGGCAATATGGGCCCTACAACTATATATAGTCCTTTTTACCAAACTTCCAGACCCCATTCCAGGAGCTTCAGACATCCATTTTTTTATCCATCTTCAGCCATGGGTTCAACACCCCATCCTCTACATCAACATAGTTCTAGACCCTTTTTTCATCCTTAGCCGTTGGGGAGCCATTTTTCCATACCCCATCCAGGTACGCATGATCATGTTCAAAATTATTAACTAAATGGTTATATGTTCAATTATCTTCAGGTATTGTTCATGTCAGGTATTTGGTTGTCATGTGTGCAGGTACTTGGTCATCACACACCAGTGTGACACCTTTAGGTATATAATCAACACTAGCATGTAATCATTCCCTCTGAATCTCAATTGCATCTCCAGTCACACCCTCTGAAATTTTCCTTTACAGTCCCTATATCTGGCTCTGCCGTACTATCACCTCCACTTCATTTTTGGTACTGTCACTTGGTAGCACTCTCCCCCACTTGAGTTTTCCCATTCATATCCCCCTTGGCACTTTGACACTCATGCTTTTTTCAGCCTTTAGGGATGGGAGTCCCGATAGTCTTACATCATGTCACGAATCAGCTACATAATCCTTCTCCTCATTTTGCTAGCCTACTGAATGGACTCACAAATCTCTTCCTGACGGTTTATTTTGACTGCACTCCCACAACACCATTTGCCATCCATTTCATCCATCGTCAGTCTTCCCATCTTCAAATTTCCCTACATACATTTCCCTACTACAGAAACTTTCCTATGGGGCCCCAACCCTCCACTTTTTTTTACACCAACTTGCATCATCCTCAGGCCAAGCCATATTACACCGAGGCACCCATTTCTATACATTCATTATTATCCCCACTGATTTTTTAATTCTTTTTGTAATTAAGCCGTTGTTTCCATCATTTTACATATCTTTTCATCATCACCTTTGGTGACCTTCTTGGAAAACACAACCCATGTCACCCTTGGTTAGGGAATTCCTTATCATCTACTCCTGTTGACATCATCCATAAAATCTGAGTATCCCACATGCCACCTACCTCTACTCTCTGAGTTTGTTCACTTTGTCCCACCTCTGGCACAACTTATCCCACATCTCTTTGTCCCCCCTGACACTCGACCTCATTAAACGGTTGTAGCCACTTATACTTAGCATATATCCCCAACCAAGGGGTAGTCTTGAGTTTCCACGTAGCTTGACTTTGTCCATGTACCTCCCCAGTTCCTGACCTCATCTAGTGAATTTCACAAATCCCTTTGCTTCTTGGAGTCATGTCTCCCTTTTTGTTGACATCAACACAATTTCCAGAAGGGTGACAATATCTTGACTCTCATTACCTTTACAATGAGAAGTCTCAGATGGCATAGGGAGAACCATAAGTGCTCCCTACTATCATTGACCCCCATAACATTCGACTTCAACACTTTCTCATGTTATGGTGGGTCTTACTTTGCCACTATTGTAGTTGTTTCTTATATTTTCCGAAGACTTCTGAACTTTGTTGGGATATCAATGCCCATAGAATCCATGATACTTATTACAAGTGTCATTGCCTATTGTTCAGATTATGTTCCTCATCAGAATTGTCCTCTGCCTTTATCAAAACCACCCCTGAGGGAATTGTAGTTGTCTACATCAACACACATTTTTAGTTACGTTAAAACACCCTTTTTTGAGTTACATAACATGAGCATGGGGCATGCCCGCATCATTTGTACACAATTTATTTTACACACCTTGTGAAAGTGTGGGTCCTACATGTTCCCTTCTCCTTCCAACATGCCACTCTTTATACTCTCACTATCACTCTTTCTTACTACGATACTCTCAGTAGAAGACACATTGATGAATTTCAGCTATCTGTATGCTCCTAACCTCATCCATCAAGGGGCATCTTTTATCACTGAAATTTCGTCCACAAATGGTTACAGAAATCTAGCATCTTCAAACAGCTATGAGTGCACCCATGGACCAAAATTATCAAAAAAGCATTTCCAAAAGGTCCAGAACTATACAACCAGTTATAAAATCAAGATGCGTTATGACTACACAGGTCACGCACGCACATGCACCATCAAGAAACGCAGGAAAATCAAACATGTGCATGATGGGTGACTGTGGACGCTAAAAGTCGTGCACACTTGAGAAAGGTGCATTTATGATGTTGGTCGGCCTCCCACCCACTTCTACTTCAACGTTCAAATCAATTTAACATCCAAATCTCAGTTGGATCTAGCTGGGTGGCTGGTCAAAGACCTAAAGGTTCCCTAAACAACCCCTTTTCACACTAAAAGATGGTTGCACAATACCTCAAAGGGGTGTTGTAAAACAAGGCCACGGGTGCACTACATTTTCAAGGAATTCATTTTTAAAGTTATGTTGTTGCTATTCTCTTGGGGAATCCTCATTTCTCACCAAAATCATACTAGCACCATTCCATTTGGGAAATCCACATCACCTTTTGAGTGGGTTAGCTTGGGATTCTTTCACCATTTCTTTCAAGTTTTTAGGTTGTAAGTAGAGCTTATTATTGGGGGTCTAAGAGCCCTCCCTTGTTGGACGAAGGGACCCAAAGTTCCCTTTCTTTTCAGTATTTTCTTTTCACTAATACAATGCTTTCCATTGGTGACATGAGTCTTATTTGTTTCTTATTCTTATGTCCTTATGCACAATAGTTTAGTTGTTCTTTCATTTCCTAGTTTAATTCTTATCTTAGTCTTTTAAGTTTATTTTTATAACCCTTTCCTTTACTGTTGTCTTTCTTAGCTAACCCAACTAAGCTTGTAAGAACCTCTATTTTTCTCATTCATGTGACAAAAGAGGCACAACAATAATATTGTGTGCGGATGCACGTACTAAATTTAGCATTGCATGGTGAGCACACACATAGTAATGTGCACGTGGTGTGTGCAACATTGCAAAACACAGAGAATTTTGTTTGGTGCACATAGTATGAGTATAAGTTATATCACAACAGTATAAAATATGGTGTGCATAGATTATTGTGTGTCGTGGGGGCATATTGAACTTTGGCATGGTGCAATGCATAGGGAGAAATGCATGTGGAATATCATTGCGCGATACCAAAACTGTGCGCAGTGGAAATTGGCACACAACGAAAAAGTAGTGCGTGCAAGTTATTGGTGTGACGAAGAGAAAATGCATAGTGGATATAGGTGCATGGAAGAAGTATTTACCTTGTGGTGTTGTTGTCCACGATAAATATGGGTGTACAGGTTGAATTTTTGTGCATGTGAAGTCATTTGGAAGGCGATGAGTCTGAGTTTAATAGAAAATTTTCATGGTATTAGAGGAAAAAGAAACACACAACCACGTCGGAGCATTATTTAAAATGAATTCAGAATTGGTTTGATAAGAAATAAATATAGTCTAGGTTGCTAAGCCGAGAGCATCTCAAAAATGAACTATGAGTTTTATATTCCTCTAATTCAGACAGATGGAAGTGAAATATAAGCTTACAAGAAAAGCATACTATGAAAGAAAACAAGAATCATATCACCACCAGTTAGAATCTTGTAATAAACAGTCCAAAATCTACTTCTTCATTTATATAATCATTTTAATCCTAAAGTTACAAAAAGGGAATGATTTAAGATAACAATTATCCTATGGTAAAGGAACCGTTTAAGAACAAGCTTATTATCTCTGGATCCCTTACCTCTGCTGCCATCTAACCAAAACTTGTTGAAATGTACTCTTATTTGAGGACACATTTAAGCTTAGCGATCTCCTCCTTTAAAGTATCTAACCAGACTGGTTGATCCTCTCCAACACTGTCAGTTGTTTCATTGATGGTTTCTTTCCTCTGTCGCTTGCTCCATTTCTTCTTAACAACTAGTATGTTTATGACTAGATCCTTCATAATGGGATTTAGACTGGCTTCCAAATTTTAGTCTCTGAAAGGTTCTCTGTGAAATTTAGTTGTTATTATCTGCGCAATTATCCTTTCCTTCTTACTCGAAGGAAAATCTACCATGTTGCTAGAAGAACCAGTCTCACTGGATGTAGCTTTGTCCATGTACTTCAATTTTGAGGACACCAAAATTCTTTTACAGAGATCAGAAGGTCGAGAAAATTTGAATATTACTCCATTTATGGATAAGATGATGCATCCATACTTGAGAATTGGTAGTTATAGAGTCCCAAACATGAATCACATGCATACTTATGTACAAATACGTTGGTTTGTCATGTGTGGTTAATCCATTTCAAATGATTATCTTTTGAGTTCATTATATGGTGGCGTTCACTTGATATCATACGGCTGTGAAGTACCAAATGAGTGAAACAGGTTGATCTAACTAGATGTCACGCATCCGATGAGTGGTGGTTTTGATATATTGAAGCACATGACATCGGAAATTTATCAAAACTGGTTTCAACAAACTGCCTTTCACCCCAATGTATCTCAAGAATTGGATCTTATCTAAAAACAATTGTCATAGTGATAACACTAGGAAATCATAAGAGATAATTATGATGTATATATTGAACCAAAGTGGTTCATATTTTTCATGAATTGTTGAATTAGTTAGCCTGATAAGTTTTGATGGCTACACATTTTGCAGAATTAACCAAAAATATATCAGATCATATCAGTGCAGATTCCATAGGAATGGAAGAGGCACAGGAGAATTACAGTCAACAAGATGAGAGTAGAGGGATGGATGTCCATTTGGGAATTAAAGGAACAAACTCCAATGGATATGGAGAAGAAAGGAATAAAAACATGAATATGGCAGAGACCATTAAAATTTTGCAGAAGTATGTCCAAAGCCATAAGGATGATAATGAAACGCTTATGAGATCAAAGGAGCAATAGGATGAATTCAACTTGGAGTTATTGGAGGGCTTGAACAACATAGAAAAGAAATTGGACAAGGAGAGTGGCTTAAGAAAATATGGAAGTCACAAGCCTTCGGATGAGAAAAG
>JZKD02S0775457.1:641494-656004 GCA_000966675.3 Picea glauca | reverse complement strand
AACGGAGCCGTTAAACTCGTCAGGGTGGTCCATACCAAACGGCTTGGGTTATTTAGACAACCCCGGACCGGTTCCACTCTCCCAGTTGACGGACGGTCAATTTTGCCCGTCAACAGGTTGTAAAGGAAATCATATGTTCAGAGATTGTCCTCACAGATGTGAAAAAGGAAGAGTTGTTCACAATTTACAACAAGTTGTAATAGTGGAGGACATGGGCAGAAAAATGCCAAGGATATATGTAGCAAGAAGAGTATCAATCCCACATGATTGAAGTGGAAGGTATGATCAACAACCAAACCATTACTATTTTAATTGATTCAAGAGCTAGTCATAGTTATATAGACCCTAAGATGGTGGAAAGTTTTCATTTTCCAAGAAACAAGCATGGGAAATCTTGGTTGGTGCATCTGGCTATAGGAGCCAGAAGAAAAGTTAATGAGATGGTTAAGTCATGCCTCATGGACATGAATGGACTGAACACTAAGGAAGATTTGAACATCTTACCTTTAGGTTCCTATGACTATCTAATTGGGATGGATTGGTTGGACCAACATCATACTCTCTTAGACTTTCACAAAAAATAATTTACTTTCTTGGATGAGAAAGGGAAACTAAGGAAAGTGTAGGGAATTCCCAGAGAAGTAACCATTAGAGAAATTTCAACATTGCAGCTGAAGAAATGTTATAGAAAAGGGTATCAAATATTTGCAGCTCATATGGAAGAGACACCTAAAGATAAGGTGCCAAATTTGGAAGATTATGCAATCCTATAAGAATTTGAAGATGTGTTCAAGGAAGTACCAAGACTACCCCTAAAGAGATACATTGATTTCTCTATAAATCTAATGCATGGAGCATCTCCAATGTCAAAGACTCCTTACAGAATGAGTACACTAGAATTGAAGGTGTTGCAAATATAGCTGGAAGAACTTATCAAGAAGGGGTATATACGACCAAGTGTGTCACCTTGGGGTGCCCTAGTCTTGTTTTTGAAAAATAAAGATGGAACATTAATATTGTGCATTGACTTCAGATAGTTGAATAAAGTGACTATTAAGAACAAGTATCCTTTGCCAAGGATTGATGATCTCTTTGATCAATTGAAGGATGAAAAGATATTTTCAAAGATAGATCTCAGATCAGGATACCATGAGGTAAGGATTGAAGAGTAATATATCAGCAAGACCACCTTCAGGACAAGGTACGGTCATTATGAGTTCACAGTGGTGGCATTTGCGTTGTCAAATGCACTAGTTGTTTTCATGTGCTTAATGAATGGTGTTTTCTGAGAATATTTAGACAAGTTTGTCATTGTCTTTTTGGATGACATTATTATATATTCTAAGTTAGAGGAAGAGAATGAACATCATTTGAGGATGTTTTTTAAAGTATTAAGGGAGCATCATTTGTATGCCAAATTGAGCAAGTGCTCATTTTATCAAAAACAAATTCATTATTTGGGGCATATCATTTCAAAGGATGGGATAGTAGTGGATCCTAAGAAGATAGAATCTATTAGAGAATGGTCAGTGTCAAAGAATGTAATAGAGGTGAGATCATTCATGGGTCTTGTAGGCTACTACAGAATATTTATTGAATGATTCACAAAGATTGCACACATAATCACTTTCTTGCAAAGAAAGGGTGTGAAGTTTCAATGGACACTGGATTGCAAAAACATTTTCCAACACTTGAAACAATTATTGACAAGTGCTCCAATATTAAGGATTGCAGACCCAAATGGAGACTTCATTGTATGCAGAAATGCATGTAATGAAGGACTTGGTGGAGTGCTCAGTCAAAATGGGTTTGTTATATGTTATGAATCAAGGAAGTTGAAGGATCATGAAAGAAACTATGTCACTCATGATTTGGAGTTGGCAGCCATAGTGCATGCTTTGAGGAAATGGAGACACTACCTCATGGGAAAAAGGTTTGAGCTTAGAACCTACCACAATTGTCTGAAATATTTATTTGATCAACCAAATCTAAATGCTAGGGAAAGAAAATGGTTAGAATTTCTAAGTGAATATGACTTTGACATAAAGCATATCAAGGGGAAAGAGAATAAAGTGGCTGATGCAATCAGCAAGAGGGTGCATGAACTACATGCTACATCCATTAGCATGTATCAGATTGATATTAAAAGAAAAAATTTGGAGGTTGCAAATGCAGATCTGCAATACAGATAATTAGTAGCAAAGCCACAACAAGGTAAGATGCCACAAAAGGTGGATAATTATAATTTGGGAATAAATGGAATACTACTGCACAAGAACATAATTTGTGTTCCAAATGTCCAGGACTTGAAACATATGATTTTGCATGAAATGCATAATCTCCCTTATGCAAGACACGTTGGATATTAGAAAATTGTGGCTGCAGTCAAGAGCCATTACTTTTGGCCAGGTTTGAAGAGAGAGATTGATGAATACATCACTAGATGTATGGAATGTTAGAAAGCTAAAGTTGAGCATAGGCACCCAGCAAGGCTGTTGCAACCTTTTCCCATTCCTGAATGGAAGTGGGAAGTGGTGACAATGGATTTTATAATGGGATTGCCCAAAATAGGCAAGATTCATGATTCGATCATGGTGGTGGTGGACAAGATTACAAAAGATGCCCATTTTATTCCACTGAAAACTACTCACAAGGCAACAGATGTTTTTGATATTCTCATGAAGGAAGTGGCACGATTGCACAGAATTCCTAAAACAATTGTGTCCGAAAGAGACCCGAAATTCAACTCGAATTTCTGGAAAGGATTGTTCAAAGGATTCAGAATGAATCTGAACTTTAGTACAACTTATCATTCTGAGTCTGATGGATAGGTAGAGAGGGTGAATAGGGTGATAGAATACATAATGAGAATGTATGTGATGGACAAACCATTGAAATGGAAGGAATACCTGTACTTGGTAGAATTCACTTACAAAAATGGGTATCAGGCATCATTGAAGATGAGCCCATTTGAACCACTTTACGGCAGAAAGTGCAATACTCTAGTGAGTTGGGATAATTCAGCTGATAGGAAAGTAGTTGGGTCAGATTTTCTCAAAGAGATGGAGGACAAAATGATAAAAATCAAGAAGAATTTAAAAGCTTCCCAAGACAGGAAAAAACGTTATGCCAATAAGAA
This sequence comes from Picea glauca, assembly GCA_000966675.3. NCBI lineage: Eukaryota > Viridiplantae > Streptophyta > Pinopsida > Pinales > Pinaceae > Picea > Picea glauca. The sequence continues at coordinate 652,865 of JZKD02S0775457.1, read as the reverse complement.
CCGAACCCACACAGAGCTCAAAGTGGGTGATCATGTTTTCCTGAAGGTGAAAGATAACAGGAGTTCCCTGAAGCTGGTAAGCCATGCCAAGTTGGAAGCTAGATTTTGTGGGCCACTTGAAATACTAGAGAGGATTGGTCCAGTTTCTTATATGATTACATTGCCTACATCTATGTCATTTCATAATGTATTCCATGTATCATTGCTAAAGAAATATATACCCGATGCTAATCATGTTATTGATTGGAATGTGATTCAGGTGGAGAAAGAAGGAAATTTTCAAGTGCATCTAGTGCACATTCTGGACTGGAAAATAAAGCATCTCTGGAATCAATCCATATGTCTTGTAAAGGTCCAATGGACCTGGTACGGTCCTGAGGACGCTACTTGGGAGTATGAGGATGCAATATAGATAGAATACCTGCATCTTTTTGAGGATTTTTGAATTTTTTTTTGTATATGGGTATATGATGCACTGAGGACAGTGCATATATAAGGGGAGGGGGTTGCAATATCCCTCGACCAAACCCAATTTTAAATTTAATGTAAGTGTACTTAAGTTGGTGAGTTGTTTTGACATCATTTTGTAATGCACCTTTCATGGAATAGTGCGTGCATGTATTGCGCAGTAAAATGATGTAGTGTGCACATTCCAGGATATCGTGCATAATAACTAAAGTGCATGCCTTATGGAGGTCAACAAGCCTTGCGTATATGATATGTGTTATAGGCTGGTGAGCTAGTTATCATAAGCTAGGATGTTTATGTTTTGGAATTAGGCCAGAGCACCTAGATGTTAAAGGCCAGTGCGCCTATTTTGTATATGTCTCGTGATTAATATAAAATACATCGTTGCACGTAGACCGACCATGATAAAAGTGATGGGGGACTGAAATCCACTAGTTAGGGAAAGGGAGGGCCAAAAGTTAAAGGAAAAAGATAAGCTAGAGAGATTAATCCAAAAAGGAATATTATATTAATATTTCTTAAAACATAAAGTATGGATAATTATTTTATCCTAAGTTCTAAAGTTGGGGACAAGTGGACCAAAGTAGCTTCGAACATGAAAAGTTTCAAGTTGGGTACATGCATACATATCATGGGGACTTAGCTCATTTTCACAATTTTCCCATCATTCGAACGATCATCTCTCCCATGATTCCTTCCACCATTCAGTCATCTAGTCAATGATTCCATGACCATTTCACTCAAGCAGTCAGTTATCCTCTACAAATCATTTCACTTTATCTGAGCATGTTTCCATAACCATTTTCATGTTGGTGTACCTGGTTAGCTTTAGAGTGGGATTGAAGAAGCGGGTTGTTAGGCCCATGGGAAATTGAAGATGCAAGTTTTTCAGGCTCATGAGAAATTATCGGAGTGAGAGAATTGTTGGGAATTGATTTGATGAAGGTACTAAAATGCAGGTACAACTCTTTGAGACTTCCTGTCCATCCTGTTGTTGAAGCCCTAGAAGGGAAGTGGGGCAGTTGAAGGACTGTTGAGCAGAGAAGGGGCACACTTCCTTTGGTGGGATAGGCATGTGGGGAGTGAGAGGTTGTAGGATGTTAGTTGAGTAAGCACCTGAGATAGAGTATTTCCTGTTGTCTATGAGCCTTTAGCCTGGTTAGGAATCCCTTTACCTAGGTGGAGTTTAGTCCCAGCTCGGGGGTGAATCACTGTTGAGAGTGATGAATAGTGTAGTCTAAGGCTGGGAAGTTCGTGGACGGTCTGCACGCAGTTGGCGATAATATTTCCAAGATAAGTACAAATCATGTGATAAATTTACATGTTGCATTGTTATTTGTGTGCTTATGTTACGTTTTATCATATGTGTGATTATAACTATCTATATGTTTATGGGCATTTCCCTGTATATGTTGCATGTCTATGTCTATTGTTATTTTAGTATGAAATTGTATATTTATAGAATCTAATTATTTGTTTACGTTTATATGTAAAGCTTCTGCAAGAGTGTTGTATGTATATGTTATAATTCCATGCAGTTTGAAGAGAAAATGTATGTGGCATAGATCAGTTGAATACTGGGTATGTTACAGTATGTTCCACAGTGGGAGAATGAAAGTGTTCCCTTGTGTAGAGTGGCCTGACCATGGGTCGCTGGGGACATTACAAGTATCATCTCATGTGCGTCAAACTTAAAAGGAATCCATGGAGAATTGGGAACAAAAACTATAGGAAGTGTCGACCAGGAAGTGTTCTTGAATCACACACACCTTGAGATGGATTGTAACCGAAATAGTTGAACCTCTAAGGTATGGTGGATTAAATAATGCATTTTATTTTATAAAATAGTTTGATTTGCATATATCTTATTCACAAAGATTAATAGCTTTTGATGTTGTGCTGAAAGAAACCCCTGTGAGATGGTGGGCTACACACAAGGACCAAATAAGAAACTGCCAGTGGTGCAAAATGTTATTACAAGTCAGATTCACGACAAAGAATGAATGAATTTATTTGGGAATACTTTAGAAACTACTCCAAAGAATTGGTACATAGAACTAGAAGTGCGAAAAAGGATAGGATATTGGGAAGAGTTGACCAGGAACTTCAAGGTAGAATTCCGTTTTGAAAATAATAATTTGTTGATTGACTCAGCCTTGTAGGTGATCAAGAATAATATTTTTGTGACAAAAGGCCCGATGTATAATATACCTAGGTTTATTACATTAGTTGAAGAGGTCTTGCATTTCTATAATGTTGTTGAAGAAAACCAGGAGGATGAATACCCACAAAATTTCTAGATACCAGAAACTGAAGGGGAGCACGTAATAGAAGGATCAGATCTTGAATCATAGATATATCCAAATCCATTAAGAACATGCAAAGTGAACATAGGTACAAAATATAAGATGAAGTTTGACAACATAGGAGACTATTGGAGCGATGAGATAATTGAGAAGATTTTCAACTTATTGCATGAGTATCAAGTTTACTTTCCAATAATGTTCTCGTAGATGAAAGGAATCGCGTGAGAGATAGGAGAAACCAAGATTCTGATGAAACCAAATTCCAAACCCATGCGACAGATACCCTATAGAATGAACCCAAAATATAATTAGAAGGTAAAAGAAGAGATAGACAAAATGTTAGAGGATGGAATTATAGAACATATTGAAGAATCATAATGGATGAGCTCAATGGTAGTCCAATATAAGAAGATAAGAGGAATGAGGATATGCGTAGATATAAGAAAGTTGAACGATGCATGTTTACACGACCCTTTTCCTACACCTTTTAAATATGAAGTATTATAAAATGTAGGGGGTCAATAGGCTTACTCTTTTATGGATGAATTCACAGGATACCACCAGATAAATATTACGCAAGAAGACCGATATAAGATGACCATTGCAATAGAATGGGGTTGTTACCAGTACATAGTTATGTCGTTTGGGTTGAATAATACACCAAAGATATTTTCCAGAGTAGTTGTTGCATATTTCAAAGATTTCATTCATAAATTTTATAGGTCTACTTAGACGATTGGATAATATTTAGTCGATTAAAAGATCATGTTGAACTTTTACACTTAATGTTGGATAAGTGTAGGCACTACCATATTTCATTGAAACTGAAGAAACACATTTTTTTTGCACCTTTTGTAATTTTTTCGGGCCATGTGGTGTGTAAATAGGGATTGCTAATGGAACCTGCAAATATAGTCATGATTGTTTATTTTCCACCACCAACTTTAATGCGACATTTGAAATCCACGTTAGGTCATGCATGATACTATAGAAAGTTTTATCAAAGGAAATGCATAGATCACATCCCCTATGGAGAAGTTTCTCAAGAAGGAAGTGAATTATCATTGGAATGAAGAATGTCAAAAGAGTTTGGATACCTTGAAAAAGAAAATGGTCACCATGCCTATTTTAGTTTTTCCCAAATGGAGAAAATAATTCCATGTACATGTGGATGCATTGTCACTAGCATTAGGAGAATTTTTGGTGCAACTAAGTAAAGGAAAATTAGACCATATGATTTCATTCGCTAGTAGGAAGTTATCGTCTACAAAGAAGAACTATACTATGAAAGAATGAGAAGATTTGGAAATGGTGTATTCCTTGCATAGGTTCATACATTACGTACTTGTATCTCATTTCAAAATGTATACAGACCATTATCTGTTGAGATATCTATTTAACAAGCTAGTGTTGGGGGTATGAATATGTTGATGGTTATTATTGATCTAGGAATATGACTTTGAGTTGATCATGAAACTAGGAAAGTTTAACTTAGGACTAGATCATTTGTCTCACATACGTTTAGGAGAACACGTAGGAATCTTGGATGATCGTTTACCATGTAGCATCCTCATCCACCCCAGTGTTGGGCTATGCCACGTGAAATACTTTTCGAACAGTATATAAATTTAAAGCATATGAATACTATGAAAATACAAAGTTTTATATAGGAAAATAATGGAAATACACAGGAAATAGACACAAGAAAAAACCATAAGAAAAAATGCATAAATAAATTTGCAACATGTAATTTAATTGTCCTTAGAACTTAGGATAAAATAATTATCTATATTTTATACTTTAAGGAATATTAATATAATATTCCTTCTTAGTTTAAGATCCATATATTAGACCCTTATCCTTAACATTTATTCCCCCTTTCCCTAACTAATGGAGTATAGTCCCCCATACTCTTTTACACGGTTGGTCTACATGCAACGATGTATTTTTCATTAATATTTTCATGTGAATACATTTACATTTATATCAAATATATACCTTTTGTTTATGCATCCTGGCTCACCAGCCTAAGTACAGTTGTATTTAAATTTACAGTTGGGGTTCGGCCTAGGGGAATTACATTACCCTCCCCCTTATTTATGAACTGTCCTCAGTGCAATATGTACACATATAGAACCAAAATTTCAAAAATCCTCAAAACGTTTGGGTATTCTACCCACATAGAATCCTCTTGCTCCCAAGTTGCATCTTCAGGATCATACTCGATCCATTGGACCTTTACTATCTCTATGGCTTGATTCCAGAGTTGCTTCGTATTCTGGTTCAATATGCACACCAGATGCACTCGAAATGCACCTTCTTGCTCCACCTAAATCACATTCCAATCAATGACATGATTAGCATCAGATATATACTTTTTTAGTAATGATACATGGAATGCATTATGAATAGACATTGATGCAGGCAAGGAAAGCATGTATGCTATAGGCCCAATCCTCTCTAGGATTTCAAACGTACCATAAAAATGAGTTGCCAACTTTGAACAATTTCCCAGCTTTAGGGAACTTATGTTGCTCTTTACTTTCAAGAATACATGGTCACCCACTTTAAAATCTCAATGCATTCGACCCTTATCAACATATATTTTCTTCCTATATTGAGAAGACTTTAAATTCAGTTTTAGTTTCAACATTTTCTCTTCCATTTCCTTGAGTAATTTTGTTTCAACCATTGCTCTATCTATTGGGTTGTCCCAGCTTACAGGTGTGTTGCACCTTCTTCCATAAAGTTCCTCAAATGGGCTCATCTTTAAAGATGCTTGGTACCCATTGTTATAAGCAAAATATACTAAGTGTAGGTAATCTTCCCATTTTGATGGTTTATTAATCACATACATCCTCAACATATATTCAATCACTTGATTCACCCTCTCTATTTGCCCATGTGATTTTGGGTGATAAGTTGTGCTAAAATTAAAATTTGTTCCAAATCCCTTAAATAATTCTTTCGGAAATTTTGATGTAAATTTTGGATCCCTATAAGAAAAAATTGTCTTGTGTATACCATGTAGTCGAGCAATTTCTCTCATATAAATATCATCAATGTTGGATGCCTTGTGAGTGAGCTTCACTAGAATAAAATGGGCAGCTTTGTGTTGGTCACTATAATTGCCTATTTAACTAAACAATCAAGTGCTACATAAATTGTCAATCTAGGGAAGTCTATTTATTTCAAAGGTAATCACGCACTATATATGCTCAATCTCAAAAGCAAAATACAGTTGTAGTAAAAACATATTAATCACACTTTGCCTTAAACAAACTGAAGTTCTAACTTGAATTACAGGAAAACAACCTACCTATTGCAAAGCTCAAAGTTTAAAGGAATGATTAGTTGAAGAATCCTAGATTACATTAAAATAACAACAAGATATTGCAATAGGAAAGACCAACTATTCTGTAACCAGAGAACATGACCCTATTCCCAAAGAAAGAATCTTCAACACCTGTTTCCAATCATCACACTCTCATGAACTCATTACTGATTGAAATGATTGACACATATTGAAGGTTAACTAACTCTTAACAGAGAACAGGACCCTATTCCTAAGCAGGAAACTTCAACACCTATTTTTTATTAGCACACTTTCATTAACTCATTAAAAAAATTGACATGCACCGAAGGCTAACTATCTCTAACAGAGAACATGACCCTATTCCCGAAGTAGGAACCTTCAGCAATTGTCCCTGATTATCAATGTTTCATAAATTCACCAAGAAGGATTGCTAACTAGAATGATTAACAGTTACCCAAACATGAATCATATGAAAACAATGTAACAATCGGTAAAGCAGAGTTTCAGCAAGACAGTTCAGCAAAGTAGTGTTTCAACAAAATAGTTCAGTAAAGTAGTGTTTCAGCAAAATGGAATTTAATCAAGGCATAAACAGAAATAACACTAACACACTACAAAGATAACGAGTGAATCTTGTGAAGAAGGTGGGCCCTCCCTTCTCACAAGATTCCCTTGAAACGAAAGGAACTAAAGAGAAATGATCAAATCAATCTTTTATTCATCTGTCAATTGTGTTACATTACAATCTGAAGTAAAACACGTCCCTCTCTGTAAATCCTTTCCTTGTAAAAAAAAGAAGGTCCTCTCTAATGATGGTTTTCTCTTATTTAAAGAGGAGAATCCCTTCGATACAATTTGATCAACCAATTAAAGGTGTACATCTGAGTCCTATTCTTAGTCAGATCAACTTTCTAAACTGGAACAGGATATTCTAGTCTCCCGCAACATAATGCTATTACAAGAGCTGAGTGAGATGTTGTTATTGTGGCTGGAGTAATAGCTTCTTTATTTGTCTTCTTGTTACCGATGTGTATGATGTTTCAGCATCACAAATCACGAGCTGTTACAGCCACGGGATTTGCGTTTTGACTATTCCAGCAACTTGATCTCAGGCAGCAGCGATGGTTAATGCTAGCTCAAGGTGCGGTTTTTGTGGTCAATCTGTGTGAGTTGTTTTTTCAACATCGTTGACCACGGACTGTGTAATAGTTTCTTATTTTTTTAGCATCGTTGACCACAGGCTGTGTAACAACTTCTTCTGTGTGAGTTGTTATTTCAGCATCGTTGACCATGGACTGTGTAACAACTTCTTTTGTGTGAGTTGTTGTTTCAGCATCGTTGTCCACGGACTGTGTAATAGATTCTTCTGTACAGGGTGTTTCAGTAACAGGTCTCAGTGCTAATCTGCAGTTTGAACTGTTTCAACACTTATACATTTCTAATCAATGGTTAAGTATGAGAGTAATGTAAAATTGTATGCAAAACAAATTAAACATATAGTAAAGAGAAGAGAGTTATATACATTTGGAAAGATAGGGTAGGGTGATAATGTGAGTTGAAATGTGAGTGAAACAAGGTGTAAAGATAGCAAAAAGTGTGATCAAAAAGGTACATTGTATGGTCCTAACATCCCCCCTAACTTAAAATGTTGTATGTCCTTAAGCAACTTCACTCTGAGTCAGGATCTGAATACCAACTCTGAGTGTGCAAGTTGCTCAAGTAGTAGATGTGGAAGGTGATGTCTATTGGAGCTCTGAACCCTTGTACGCATTGTAACCTTTTCCAAACTGTTGTTTCAACCTTCTTGGGAAGCTTATAATGGACTTGATATTTCTCTGTTGGCATCCAGAGGATTGGAAAATGGAACTGGTACCCTATCCAGATTTTAGCACATTGTTGAACACACTTGATGTAGCTAGGTACCCTAGAGATTGCTCTCAAGATTAGTGGGGCTAAAAGGATTGTGTTCCTGTCTTTTCTCAGTAGATTGTTGCCAAAACATGTTATTTGTCTGTAGGGAAGCAATCTCTATTGATTTAATGAAATGTTGACACTCCTAAAACACTGATGTCTGTAATTGTTGAATGTGTTGAGTCATCCCCGGTTTCTTTAAATACTTATAATACTCTGTAACAAAGGTGGCTACATTTTGTGGTTATGACCTTATCCAGAGAAGGCAGTTATCCTTGTTATGCTTGGTATCTAGGAAGTCATCCTGCCATATAATCTAATTGTTGAGGAAGGAGGTGAGTGACTGAATATGGATGTCATCGACCAGAGAGTTAAGGTTAATCTACCTGTTCTCAGGGATGGCCTCATTATGAAAATATGCCTCACAGAGGAGGTGTTGATCCATAGCAGAGGCTTTTGCAAAGGTTTTGACAAAATCTGTTGGATTTAACACTGCATGGGTTCTGCCTTCTGTGATTGATTTGATATGAAACCATGTAAGTTGTTCCATGAGTAACAAAGAGTAATTGCAGGATGGTTTCCTTACGGCCAATAGCTTTTGTGCCAAGTCAAATATCAGGAGAAATCTACCTTTTACCTCCTTATTCTGTTTCTTAAGGGCACAAGATTCCTGGCATGTTTTCTCCAAAGCTTCCCAATTTGAGTAGATATGATTTATCCAGATCTATCTATGTTTCTGCAGGCTTTTGGCCTGTGTAACAGTAGAATCTTTTTCCATTTCTGTATTATTACCTACTCATCCCATGGCTGAGTTTGTGTTTCAGCGTTGCAAGTAATAGGATGAGGTAGGGTCTGAGTGGCTTGTTCCACAAAGGTGTGGGTATTGATCTGGCTGGGAGGGGTAGATTCATTAATAGGCAATGTTTGTACATATTTATTAACAAAAATAAGGGTTTCATAATTGATATTTGTTGCAAGCCAGGGCTCAGTCTTAATTTTGGAAGGTCCTGTTGGTTCTTGTGTAACAGCAGGGTGTTCTTCTTTGACTACAAAAGTCGAAGGTGCAGGGGAAGCTCCTGGCATTGGAATTTGAGTTACTTTGTATCTTGCTTGAGAGTAGATGTCTCCACATTGACTACACACATATTCTCTACATGGATCCTCTATTGTAGTTCCCTCTGACATGGTTGTTATGCGATCTAGGGTGTGCAAGTTAAGTTCCTTCTCGTAGGCTTCCTTTGCCATGGCTAGATATTGCTTGTAGGATTCCATTTCAAACCTTAAGAACTCATTTTATTGTAAGACAAAGGCCATTGTTGGTTCTGGTTGAGAAGTGACTGGTTCTTGTGTAGCAGTCATAGCCTCACTAGCTAGTTCTTGTGGAGCAGCTACAAGATCAACAGCTGATTTTTGTGTTTCAGTTTCTTGATGTAAAGAAAGTAATGTTGCAGCTCCCTGGGCATATGATTCCTGTGTCTCAATAACAATATCAACAGTTGGTTCTTGTGTTTCAGCTGTAGCTAGTGCTTGTGTGATAGCTATGGCTAGTTCTTGTGTTTCAGCCACTGAATGAGTAGCTGGTTCTTTTGTTTCAGCTACTAAATGGGTAGCTGGTTCTTGTGTTTCAGCTACTAGTTTTGAAACAGATGATGTCGCAGCATATTGGGCATCTGGTTCTTGTGTTTTAGTTCCTGTGGGTGGGATAGGAAAAGATTCCGTCATTTGGGATGTTAGAGGTGTATGGGGTATTAGTCGGATGGGTTGGGGGTCTAGGGCAGTGGCAATAGTGGCTTCCCTTATTGAGGTACTTATTCTTTTTCTTTGCAAAAAGGGCGGAAAGAAAGGAATTTGCTTTCGTTTATGTGGGGGTTTTTCCTCAATGATGGGATAGGGAGAATTGTCTGGTTCATAATCATCACTAAGAATATGAAGGGTAGGAGTGGATGATTATGTTAAAGTGTGGGGCCAGCTTGGTATGGTAGGGGGGTTAATTGAATTGATTGGGTCTGTAGGAGGTCTGTTAGGTACTTCTGGAGAATCTGTAGGATTTTGTGGTTGTTGTTCCTAAATATTTTCATGAATTTCAGCGGCTTCTTGGGGATCTATAGGTGGGTTGTTTAGTGGAGGGTTTTGTTGGGAAAAAACCTTTTGGATAAGCAATTGAACGAGATGGTGATGGGTGAGTGAAAGGGCGGGATCTTTAGCCTTTTTACAGTAGTGAAACATATTTTTAAGATAACCAAGCAAATAATAGGGAATGTTCACCAATCTATTATGCTGTAAATGAGACAATAGGACACAATCGTGCTGGTAGAATACCTGGTACGAGCCTTCGCAGGTAAGGTAATGTTTGATGAATTTTGCAACTTCTAGCAATGGAGGCGGAAATGAGCTGAGTCGGACACCCCGACCTTTAGGTTCAATTTGTTCCCCTGGCAAGAGGAAATCCTGCTAGGCATTCAGGATGATATGTTTGCGGCTGAACAAGTGAAGGCCATTGGTAGGGAGACCCGAAACCTGTGCTATATCCTCTTCTGTAACTGAAATCTGAAACCCTTGAACAATGGAATGGTCTTCCTGGAGATTTTGAGCAAATTGGAGAACCTGTTGTTGATCATACCCCTAGAGTCTCTGAAAATAACCGAGCCATCCTGCCTGTAGAAAATTTTGATAGGATTTTGGATACAGTTCTAACAGGGCTGTCGTGGCAGGTTTGTAACGTATAACAGAGCCTCCCATAGCTAACAGCTCAGTAAAATACACCGTCCAAGAGTCAAGTAATAGCTTCTGTGCAGAGTGAGTTTTTGGAGTGAAGGCATGCAAATGGTGGTGAAACAAACAAAAGGGTGGTAAATAGGAATGGCGGTGGTTAATTCATGTGGAAAAGTTTGATATTTCCTCCCCCCTCTTTTCAATGCGGCTAATAATGATTTTACATGAGTGGTAATGATGAGTTGGAATCTTCTCATTAACTATAGCTTAATTGTATTTACATAAAATTTACATACCTCACCTTTACCTTTTGATTCGTACTTCAAACAAAACATAATGCCTGTCCATAATAGTTCTGCAGTGGCCGTGGCGAAGACTTTTGATTTGTTATATGAATTGTATCAAGGATTTGTTGACTAGAAGGACAAAATGTAATATGAGAGCACAAAAGCTTACTGACAGAGAATGTTGAAAAGTTGGTGTTTCAACCATGGGAAGTGTTATCCACATTTTTGGTTATCGGGATGATGACATGATAATGATATGGTGATGGAAGATCTAACTCTTCTTTAAGATCATTTTCATGAAGAAAGTTACACTTATCAGCTTCTCAAAATCACACTTTTAAAGATAGTACGCAGGCTGCATATATATTGTC
>JZKD02S0775457.1:614202-638595 GCA_000966675.3 Picea glauca | reverse complement strand
GATCCACCTGAATTCCTTGAGATGAGATAAAATGTCCAAGCACTATTCCTTCACTCATCATCATATGACATTTTTCTATACTTAGGGAGAGTTGGGCTTGTATGCATCGTTTAAGTACTTTCTCAAGGTTTTGTAGTGCTTCCTGAAAAGAAACACCATAAGGAGTAAAGTCATCTATAAAAATTTCCATAGAGTCATTAAGCATATCAGAAAACATTCCTATAACTGCTCTTTGGAAGGTTGTTGGTGCATTACATAGTCCAAATGGGAGAAATCTATAAGCAAAGGTTCCCAAAGGGCTAGTAAAAGTGGTTTTATCTTGATCTTGGGGTGCAATTTTGATCTGGTTATACCCACTGAAACCATCTAAAAATGAGAAAAATTTCTTCCCTGACAAACTGTCTAACACCTGATCAATGAATGGTAATGGAAAGTGATTTTTTTTAGTAGCTTTATTTAAGGCTCTATAATCCACACATACTCTCCATTTCCCATTTTTCTTACGAACTATTACCAATGGGGAAACCCATTCACTGTCTGATATAGGATATATAAACCCTGCATCAAGCAATTTTTGAAGTTCTTCTTTAAGGATTTCTCTCAAATTAGGGTTCATTTGTCATTGAGATTGGCAGATTGGTCGACAATCTTCCTTAATATATATTCAATGAGTACATAATTCGGGAGAGATTCCTTTCATATATGTATAGTCCCATGCGAATGCTTCTTTATTTTCCAGAAGTAACTTCATGAATTGTTGTGTTTCATCTGTCAGGTTAGGGTTTATGTTCAGTGTTTTGCCAGGTTCAATTTCTATTGGTATTCTTTTAGAAGAGATGGTGGCAGATGTTTGAGGTGAGTTTTCAAAGTTAAGGTTTTCCTGGTTATCTGACTCCAACAGTGCAGCTAGTTGGCTGTGAGTTTCTGGAGTCACAGAGGAGGGTTCACAAATAAAATTATTAATTACTTCATCCTCAGTGGCATCTTTAAGGCTTAAAGCTTGTCTGATGGTCAAGATGGGTTGAGTAAGTTGATCATCAAAGTCTACCCATACCGAATTATCATTATTAATCAAGGGTGTAGCATGAGGGTAGAGGGTAAGCTGTTTAGTTTCGTAACCATTGGAAATTATCATTGAACCTGATCTACAGCTGATAAAATCATCTGCTATGGCTAGCCAAGGCCTGCCCAAAATTAGAGGGTGGACCCCCAACTTTGTTTTAGGTTGTAGTACCACAAAGTCAGCTGGATAATTCCAGGATTCCAATGAGACAATTAGCTCTTTAATGACTCCCTCTAGTTTAATTGTGGATCGGTCAGCTAATTCTAGGATAGTTGGGGTGTCTCTGGTTTCATTTTGCAATTGTAATAGTTGCGAGGTTTCTAGAGTCATAATATTGATAGTGGCACCTAAGTCTACCAGGACTTGAGGGATTATCATTTTTCCAATTTGTACTGAGATGGTAGGGTGGCCGGGATCACCATATTTAACTGGGGGTGCTTTACCTGACATTAGTGCAGACAAGTCACCCATAACATGGATTGTGAGGGGATCCTTAATTTTCCTACTAGGCTTATTAACACAAATTTCTCGCATTGTCCTGGCATAGATTTGTACATCTCAGAGTGCTTGTAGTAGAGGAATTTTGACATAAAGATTTTGTAATTCCCCTAGAAGGTTGAAAGCTGGTGGCTCAGGCGTTTTAGTCAAAGATAAACACTCAGGGAATGGTGGTTTTGTTGTTTCAGCAGCATTGTTAGAGGATGATTGTACCTCTTCAGGTACATCATGCTCTTTTGTTTCCTCTTTATCAGAAGAGGTAACATTGGCTATGATAGGTTCTACTATTCTCCCATATCGTAAATGAATATTGTTGCATTGCACAGGGAGAAGAGAAAATGTAGGCTGGTTATGAATATCAATGCACTGCACAACTTTATTATTGGGGTTGGGGTTAGGTTGTACAGGTAGCTGGGGTCTCATCATTTGATTGTTTGGTGAAGTACCTGATGGTAAGCAGAGTGGTTGCAGAAATTGTGATTGAGGTAATTGATTTGGGAAGGGGGGTTGTTGTCCTCTCCAATTTGGATTCCATTGGTTCTGATATGGTTGTTGTTGTTGTGGAGGCCAAGGAGTCCACATTGATGGATCAACAAAGGGTGGGTTAGTTTGTTGAATGGGTGGGTAATTCATTTGATTTAGATATTGCATTTGATTATAGGGAGGGTAACTCATTTGATTGAAAGAAGGATAGTTATTCCAATGATTAGAAGATGTAAATGGTATGTTAGAATTCATACCTTGTCCCCGCGGTTGCCATTTTCTTCTCTATGTCAGCATATAGACCGCTTTAGCTTCTTCATCAGTTGGTTGTAATGCTGCCTTGATTCCTGGTAGAGAAGGGCATTGTTAAGTCTCGTGATCTTTATCACAGATGGTGCAGGTTGGATTTTTGTCCAATGGACATTCCCTTCATGGGTGCTTATCTCTGCATTTAGAACAAAAGATGGACATATCTGCTTCTGCTTTTTCTTGCTTCTTTTGAATCTGTAGGGTGTCAATTTGTGAGGCAAGAGAGATTAACATTTCATTTTTAAAACCTTCAAGTAAATTACCTATTTCGGCTCTTGTTGCTCCCACACTGGCTGATATTTGGACTCTTGAAAATGTGGTGTCCCTGCTATTTGATCTATTTCTTGAAGCTCCTCTTGAACATTTTTTACATAGGTTAACAATTTCATCGTATCATTCCTTAGATATATCCCCTTTTCCAAGAATATTCAACATATCTAGACATTCATCCCTTACTCCTTTTAATAATATAGTTTTAAGAATATCTTTACTTACATTGGGGTGACTTGATCTTTGTAGATTATGATGTAGCCTTTCTACAAAATCCTCCATATTTTCATCCTCTTTCTGCATCATCTTAAATAGTTCCTCCCTCTTTTCTATTGTTCGACAATAGTCCTGGTATTTATTCAGAAATTTATGTTTCATTTGATCCCATGTTGTGATTACATGGCCTCCAAGACTCATGAACCATCTTAGTGCATTTTCTTTCAATGTTGCTGGAAATAGCTTTAATTTTTTAGCATTGGAAATGTAATCATAAATTCTGCATAATATATCAAACTCAAAAAGGAATTCATCAGTATCTTCTGAAGACAAACCATGGAAGTTAGGTAGTGTTGAGAGTGGAATGTTCTTCATGGGGGCTACCCCTCTAGGAATATCACCAATAGGAAATCCTACTATGGAGAAAGAGGTTTCATCATTTACCTCTCCTTCAGGACCTGCCTATTCTTCATGATGCAATTCTTCATTGTACTCATCCATGTTTTCTTCTGTTTGCTCCCCTATTGTGCTTTCTCTGTCCTCAATGTTTCCTGCTAGTTTATTGATTGTCTTAGGACTCCAAACTTCTTTCCCCATTTCAAAGTTGGCTTGAAATGAAGGATGGGATTTTTGTTTTCGAGTGTTTGGTCATTGAGAAGCAGATTCAGACTTTGATATAATCTCGTCAATATAAGTCTTTCTTCCTCCTCTTCCTCTACCCATGCCACCTGTAGGGTCAGTGTATTTGGGGTCTACGCATCCTCTCATGCAATCTTTGTATCTAAAAAATCATAAGTTCTTTTGAAATCTATAATTACCTTCGTCGGCAATGGCACCAAAATGTTGGTCACTATAATTGCTTATTTAACTAAACAATCAAGTGCTACATAAATTGTCAACCCAGGGAAGTCTGTTTATTTCAAAGATAATCACGCACTATATATTCTCAATCTCAAAAGCAACGTAGAGTTGTAGTAAAAACATATTAATCACACTTTGCCTTGAACAAACTGAAGTTCTAACTTGAATTACAGGAAAGAAACCTACCTATTGCAGAGCTCAAAGTTTAAAGGAATGATTAATTAGGCCTCAATGCTAATCTGTAGTTCGAACTGTTTCAACACTTATACATTTCTGATCAAGGGTTAAGTACGAGAGTAATGTAAAATTATATGCAAAACAAATTAAACATATAGTAAAGAGAAGAGAGTTATATACCTTTGGAAAGATAGGGTAGGGTGATAATGTGAGTTTAAATGTGAGCGAAACAAGGTGTAAATATAGCAAAAAGTGTGGCCAAAATGTACATTGTATGGTCCTAACACTTTGGTAAGCTTATCCACCACTACCATAATATAATCATTCTACATGCTTGTTCTAGGAAGTTTGGTGATGAAATCCACTGTTACAACTTCCCATTTCCACTCAAGAATGGGTAATGGTTGTAGCAAACCAACTAGGTGTCTATGATCATCCTTGAACTTTTGATACCCCAAACATTTGGCAATAAAATCAACAACTTCTTTCTTCAGTCTTGGCCAATAATATTGGCTCTTGAAAAATTCAATAGTTTTCTAATAACCTAGGTTCCCAACAAAAGGTACATTATGCATTTCTCTCAATATCATATTTTTTAATTCCTAGGAATTTGATACATAAATTTTTCCCCTCTATATGAGAATTTCCTCATTTCCTAGCTTATAGTCTTGATTTTTATGCTGCAGCATACCTTGTTGTATTTGTTTTATTATTTCCATGTATTGCGAATCTGATTTTCCAGCCTCTAAGATTATGTATTTCAAATTTGATTGTTAAATGATAATGATTGTAGCTTGAAACTCATGCACTCTTCTACTAAGTGCATCAACAACCTTGTTCTCTTTCCCTTTGATATGCTTTATATCAAAGTTATATTCACTGATAAATTATAACCACCTTATTTTCCTCGCATTTAGAGTTGGTTGCCCAAATAAATATTTCAGACCATTATGGTTTGTCCTCAACTCGAACCTTTTCCCCATGAGGTATTTCATCCACATATTCAAGGCATGCACTACGACTTCCAACTCCAAATCATGAGTAGCATAGTTCCTTTCATGCTCCTTCAACTTCCTTGATTCATAACATACAACATAATGATTTTGACAAAGGACTCCACCAGTCCCTTCTTTACATGCATCAATGCATACAATGCATACAATGAAGTCTTCATTCGAATCAACAATCCTTAGTATTGGATCACTTGTTAATAACTACTTTAAGTGTTGGAAACTCTTTTCACAATCCAATGTCCACTGAAAATTCACCCCCTTCTTTTGCAAGGAAGTGATCATGTGTGGAATCTTTGAGAATCCTTCAATAAATATCCTATAGCACCCTACAAGTCCCATGAATGATCTGACCTCTATGACATTCTTTGGTGTTTACCATCCTTTAATGGCCTCAATTTTTTCAGGATCCACTACTATCCCTTCCTCTGAAATGAAACGTTCCAAATAATGAATTTTCTTCTAATAAAATGAACACTTGCTCAATTTTTCATACAATTGTTTCTCCCTTAATACTTGTAGCATCATCTTCAAGTGTTGTTCATGCTCTTCCTCTAACTTACAATACATAAGAATTTCATATAAAAATACAATGACTAAATTATCTAAGTATTCTCTGAAAATACCATTCATTAAACACATGAAGACAGCTGGTGCATTTGATAACCCAAATGGCACCACTGTGAACTCATAATTATGATACCTTGTTCTGAAAGAAGTCTTGTTGAGGTCTTCTTATTTAATTCTTACCTGATGATAACATGACCTGGGATCAATCTTGGAGAATATTTTTTTCATCTTTCAACTGATCAAAGAAGTCATCAATTCTTGGTAAAGGATACTTATTCTTCACAATTACCTTGTTCAGTTGCCTGAATTCAATGCAAAGTCTCAATGTTCCATCCTTTTTCTTCACAAATAAAACTAGGGAACCCCAAGGTGACACACTTGGGTGTATATACCCCTTCTTCAAAATATCTTCAATTTGCATTTGCAAATCCTTCAATTCTAGTGTACTCATCATGTAAGGGGTATTGGATATTGGGGTTGCTCGAGGAATTAGATTGATGGAGAAATCAATATCCCTTTTAGGGGGTAAATGTGCTATTTCTTTAAATACATATTCAAAAAAAAATGGGATTTCATAATCTTCAATATTTGACACCTTATCTTTAGGTTTCTCTTTCATATGTGCTGCAAATATTTGACACCCTTTTCTGTAACTTTTCTTCAACTGCAATGATGAAATTTCTCTGACAACTACTACCATGGGAATTCCCTATACTGTCCTTAGGTTCCCTTCCTCATCCCAGTATGTAAATTTCTTATTATAATAATCTAGGATAGCATGGTGTTGGTCCAATCAATCCATACCAATTACATAGTCATAGGAACCTAAAGGTAAGATGTTAAAATCTTCCTTGGTGCTCATTCCATTCATGTCCATTGGACATGCCTTAACCATCTCATTAATTTTTCTTTTGGCTTTGGTAGCTAGTTTCTCCAACCAAGATTTTCCATGCTTGCTTCTTGGAAAATGGAATCTTTCCACCATTTTAGGATCTAAATAACTATGACTTTATCCCGAATCAATTAAAATAGCAATGGCTTGGTTGTTGATCGTACCTTCCACTTCAATTATACGTGACTGAAACTCAACTTGCTTATTGTCTAGGGCTGCATAGATCCTAGGTACATTTCTTCACATGTTCTCCATTGTACCAGCTTGTTGTACATTGTAAAAAATCCTCACTTTTTCACCTCTCTGAGGAAAATATATATACATATGATATCCCCCACAACCCCAACATTGAATGGGTGGATTACTTGGTCTTTTCCCCCCTATCTCAATCATTATGGGTTCTCTAGAAGCTTATTGTCCCTGAGGATTATTTCTGAACAATGGTGACTTAGTCCCCTTCTTCCTCTGTTGCATCTTGTTTTTCTTCTTGTCTTCCCAAGATTTTTTAAAAAATTATCCTTCCTTTATGTTGATCATAAAGGAATTTAGCTCGCCTTATTGTGTCCTCCAATGTTTTGGGATAATCATATTGTATAATATCATTGATGAATGATGGAAGCCTAGTCAAATACCTATGAACATTAATTGGCTCTTCCTTGATGAAATAAACATACTTTATATGCTCTAAAAACCTTCTTTAATATTCATCTATCATCTATGGTCATACTCCCAATATTGAGTTCAAATAACTCCTTCATTTTCTTTTCATAGTATCTCTTAGTCAAGTATTTCTTTTGAAAATACCTCTTGAATTCCTTCTAAGTAACATTTTTCTCATTAATGTGTTGCACCTACACAAATTGGTCCCACCACATGGATTCCTTTCTCTTGAGTTGATAGATGGAAATTATTCCTTCTACATGTGAAGATTAATTATGCAATTGAAAATACTTCCTCATGCCTAGCAACCATTTTTATTCATCTTCATCCTTATTGTGCTCACCATCAAAAGAAGGTGGCTTGATTTTGTTCATTTCTTCTTGTAGCTCATCCACCCCAGACCTCCTCTTATGTTTCTTTACATGGGATGGACTTGAGATACTATGTGCTCTCCTAGTGGAATTACCTGGGGAGTGATTGTGATGTTAGTCAACACTTACTTTTCTTCTCCTCTCATCATGATATCTGTGACTTCCTGATTTTCTTGAGTCATTATCCTTATCCATCTTATTTTCTATTATGTCCAAGCTCTACATAAAATTTATGTTGAAGTCCTCCTACTGCTCTTTGGATTTCATAAGCCTCTCATTATCATATTTATAACTTTGGACATCCTTCTGCAAACTTTTAATGGTCTCCACCATGTTCATATTTTCTTCCTTTCCTTTTCCATGACCATTTGAGTTTGTACCTTCATTACCCACATTTACATACATCCCTTTGATCTTATCATCCTAGTTTTAAGACCTCAGTGTATCTTCCCTGGCTCTGCACTATGTGTTGGTCATGTTCTAATCTAATTGTTCTTAACTTTTGAAAATGTGAAACCAATAGAACTTATTAGGCTAATTGATTTATCAATTTCATGAAATTACGAACAATTTTGGTTCAATAATCCATCAAAATTATTTCTTCAGATTTTAGGAAAACAATGGTTTCCCAAATCAATTTTATGGGTGAACATTTATACTCTACTATTCAAGACCTTTTCAACACCTGCTTCCATTCTGAATTCTGAGTCTTGAGAATAAAGTTATGTCTATTTGAAAAATTGTCCTTTCTATGAGGGAAATATTTATACAGGTGATCTTCTTCGGGAGTTGAATTATCTCTTGGATCCATGCTAGACCCTATCTTAAGGTTCACGAACCCCTTTTATTTCCCTCAAATGCAGGTCCGTACAAATCAGAAATCCACGGGGTCCTTATCTAAGCTCGTTTATATCTTAAAAAACAAATTTTGGGCATTAGCCCCTTTACTTTGGCCCAAATATCATGTGATCATGGGATAGAACCAGGCGCTTACCTAAAAGGCACTTATCTAGAGCTTCGGGACTTTGGTTCTCTAAAACTTCGGGCTTCAAAGGTTTCTCCTTAAACACACTCCAAAACCCCCAAACATCGAATTGGTGAACTCCGGAACATGCGCTTTGTTAGGCGGAAATATTGTCGTTTAATTCCATTGTAGTACTTTCCCAACTATTTAATTTTTCAATCCAAGGTTTGTAGGCTTATGAAGCACACACACTATATATGCAGGACTAAAGTAGAATTAATCTAATCTAAATTGCTGAAATGAAATTATTATAGGAATTAATTGAAAGAATAACTAGGAATGAAAGAAATTAATCTAGGAAAACAATACAACATGTGAAGAGTTGAATGACAAAAGACATATGTGACCTCACACAATAAATCAATCTCAAATTATATTACAAAAATCAAATGACAAAGCATGAAAGACTAACAATGAAAGAATCAAAGCTAATAATGCCCTTCTCCTAATTACAAGACTAAATGATGAATTGCGTGACTTCTCATGAAGAGAAAACAATCTCTTATATACATGAGTGTCATAATGATAGATTCACTATTCTCTCAACCACTCTCAACTACTTTCCCATTATTACAAGATATGATCCTTTCAAATCCTCCACACATATCTCACATATCTTAGATAAGATATGCCAACCAAATCTTCCATCATCTTCTCTCCTTCAAATCTTCAAGGTTGAAGATGTAATTCGAATTTAAGGAAAGGTGGTGAATTTTGACTTTGTTGAAATCTTCAAATATGCCTGCACACATCATCAAAATCATCCAACTTTGATATATAATGAAAATATGTTAATTTATACTATTTAATCACAAATTCACTTATAATACTAAAATGAATACAATGGAAAATAATAAGGAGAAACCAAAGTATCATTATGGAAATGGTATGATGGAAGTTTAATGGGACGATGAAATGTAAGGAATAGTGGAGGAAAAGGTGGATGAAAATATGATATTTCTGAGGCCCAACATGCCCCCCAACTAAAAAATTTTCATGTCCTCATGCAAGAATGCATGGATCTTCTTAAGAACTTTTGTCATTTAAACTATGGCTTTAATTGATGATTTCCTTAACAATGAATGTTTCTAGGGTATGAAATACAAGAGTAACAACATGTGAAATACATGAGTAACAACTTACATTTTCTTATGATTGGTTCTTGTGTGACAACCATGAATACAAAGAATTTTGGTTCTTGTGTTAACAACATTCATTTCACTTATTTATTTTCTTGCTGCAATAATGTAGCCATATACTCACTGGAAATAATAAGTTATCAATGTTTATAAGAAAGCATCATTGTGTATAAGATATTCTTTTATTTACCTTTATGAATCATGCCAATATGTATATCAATCGAAATGTAACAAAGTGTCGTTGGAGAAGAAATGTTAGTGAATCATAAATGGAATGATGAGATTGTAAAATGGAATAATGGTATGTAGTGAATATAGGTTCCCTCCCCCCCTCAACTGAAGTGGTTGCATATCCTTATGCAACTTGGCATAGGTTATGAAGGTGAAAAAGGAAATAGAGCATGGGGAGGGAATTTTCCAAAGTTATTCATTACCAGAAAGTAAGGAATTACATGATTAAAGATTAGAAAAGAGCATACCTCCATTTACCTAATAATGATGATGAATAATGAAAATAGGAATATGGTTGATACTAGTGTTGGAGCATGGAAGATGTCACTACTGGAAGATCATGAAAATAGAATTGCTAATGTTGCTACTGTTGTAACTGGATCATGGAAGTGAAGGAATCTAAACTGCTATTGATGAATCATGAGAAATGTGGAAGGGAGATAATATGGAACTGTGGTGCTCTCATAGATATAAAATCAAATTGTTGCAACTACTGAGGGAATCATGAAAAAGTGTATAGTCTTCACCCGCTACAAACTGATGGTAGAATTCTAATCATGTGAATGAGTGTGTCAGTGTCGAGCATGAAGAGAAATCATTGGATTACTGACCATTGATGAATTTCATTAACCAATGCGAGACAAACTCACCAGTGATGTCAATGAGTGTCAAGTTACCCGAGTACATATTAAGAAGTGTGAATAGAGGTGTTGATGTCAAGCCACTTGAAAGATCTAACGATCAAGGGACATTGATGTATTCCCATCATTTCTAGTGAGAGAACCTGTCATTAAGGCATGCAAGCCTCTTTGTACTCAAAAGTAACTCTAGTCTATATCGTAGAAAAGGTGTCGAGGTCAATGGGGAAAGACTTGTTTAAAGGTGGGCCTTAAGGAATCCCACATCAGTCAACGTGAGTTTTATAAAAAGATTTGGTAGGACTTGTTATCTCCCAAAAATGCACTGTCATTTTGGGTGATAGAATGAGTAAAAAAAAAAATTGCATTTCTACAAGTCTTGGTTTTAAAAAATTACTTTCCAGCTTTCAACAGCGTGCTCCTTTTAATTTTTTGCGGGTTAGCTGTTGAAAGCCGTCACTTTCCACAGCGCACGAGTCATAAAATAATAGCTCTGCGCTGGGGAAAGTCCCGATTTCGCTCAAAATGGATTTTCTTGCACACGACAAATGTCGAGACCACAATACACCAAATCAATTCCCAGGTCAAACCTCAGATTCAGCCACGACTCAAGCCATTAATCAGCCATGCGTTTCACCAAAGTAATAACACGTTTTCTTCACAAGTGTTTTGTTTTGCATGGTCGTGTTTATCCTTTGATATCGCAGATGCCAGTGCCCTGCAAGGATTGCGTTTGCCAGGTGTTATTAATGTTTCTTGCAAGACATTTGAAGCACTAGGGAAGGGTTTCATATCCAGATGGCATGGTCGAGGATTTGCAGGTGGTTATCAAGCTAGACATTTGCAGTCTGATCAATTTACTGTCGAGGATTCATATGAATTCCTTGTGAGATGGTTCCAGAGATTCCCACAGTATAAAACCCATGACTTTCACATAGGCGGAGAAAGCTACACAGGACATTATGTACCGCAGCTTGCAGAGCTTGTCTATGACCGAAGCCAGAATAACTCGAAATACCCTTCCATCCATTTGAAAGGCTTCATTGTGGGTAATCCAGAAACAGATGAGTTCCATGACTGGGAAGGAATAGTAGATTATGCTTGGACCCATGCAATAATTTCTGATCAAACGTATAATCTGATTAAGAGCATTTRCAGTTTCAAATTGTTAAAACCRGACGGATGAATGCACAAATGCTGTAAATGCGGCGTTTGAGGAATATAGCGAGATTGACATATATAATAGCTATGCCCCTAGTTGTCTTAAAGAACTCAAATTCAAGAGTAACGAAGAGAGGCAAGCTTACAGATTCACAAAATAAGGTCCTGAGGAGAACAATGGGTTTCCTTTATGGTGGACATGACCCGTGTTTTGAAGTATACACAAATGAATATTTCAACAGGCCTGATGTTCAAGAAGATCTTCATGCAAATGTTACAAAGATTCCTTTCAAATGGGTAGTCTGCAATAATTCTGTGTTGGAAACATATATTGACACAGTACTCTCAGTTCATGGTATTTATCATTGGCAGGAGTGGGCAGGATCATCGGAATATGCTGCTAGTAGGTATTGGATCRGATAATCAAATGCACTCTCAGCCYAATYARCCTCCTCACATCYTCAAYGYAGTGCCCAATTCTGTGCATGGTCARCAGAAYGRAGMAATGTTCCATTTKCCAGAGGAGCCTACATCGYGAAAGAGACCAAGGGAAGCTSTGGATCTAATTKCTTTGCAACACCAGYGGCCCTTGTTAATAAATTTGTGCGATCTTCATCAGCAAGCCCCAGCTACAGGACCAGGGATTGTATCACACTCAGTGGGGACTGTGTCAACTGGTCTGCGTTTGGCATTTGAGGATGAAAAAGTCAATGCTTCAAGACCATCTGCAACCAGAGGCGATGCAGCTTCTACCTTCCATTTTCTAATAGAGGATATAAAATCACAGTTGCAAAAACAGAAAGAAGAGCTTGATCAATTTGTGAGGGCACAGGCAGATCAATTGAGGCAATCTCTTGAAGAGAAGAGGCAGAGGAGAGGACCATGTGAATTCAAGTAAAAGAATGACAAATGATCCGCAAGAGATTTGGTTGCAATCTTACAGGTGTTTTGCTTGACCAAGGAGGAAATTTAAAGGAAGAGAGCAATGGGATGTCCTTTTATATGAAGGCAACCGATCAATGTTGTTTCGCACTGCTCTTGCTCTTATGGATTTATATGACCCTGAACTCCTTGCTACAAAAGATGCATGAGATGCAATTGCTTTGTTCCAGTCTCTTGCAGCCTCAACATATGGTGGCAGCTAAACACAGATGGCAGTCATGGAGGCAGAGTATCCAAATTTTTCTAGAATTACAGGCAACAAGTATATGAGAAGATTACATCTAGATTTTGAAGCAATCAACTCCAGATTTCTAGGTATCCTTTAAACAGAACAAGGATGACAGAAGGAAGGAAATACTCCAGATTTTGTGCAGCTAGTTAAGGATTCGATCCACCTTTCCAGTCTAGTTTTCCAACAAGAAATGTACAGGTGGCATTTTTGGTTTTATCCTTTAGCCTTCGAAGATTTCTTGCTTTGTCATCACATTGAAGAATGTCAATACTCTTGCAGTTGTCGAAGACTCTAATTAGATATAGTTTGATTTCCTTTAATAAAGGATTGGTTCTGTTAGAGTTTACATAGGGTTTTAGACTTTACTATGTTTAGATAAACAGATCCATGTTTTGAGGATCTAAAGACTGTTTGCAAAGGCTATAAAGCCTAAGAACTCGGATAGAGAAGGGGTTCGACTTTGAATACTATGATGTTGTCATTGTAATACTCAGACTTATTCTTATTTTATAAAAGATTGCAAGCTTCTTTCAGTTTTGTGTCAGATTTTCTCTTCTGTTCTTTTATAGCTTATGAGTGAAAGTCGTTTGTTGAAGCTCATTCAATTTGCAGCGACTGTCATCTCACTGATAAATTGTCTTAGTTGATTATCATAAGTTATTTCTTGGTTGTTAGACCCATTTTGTTTGTTGGCATGAAACATAATCTGGTTCAATAGCTATTTTCTTTCCCCCATTTAATCAAACTTTATTTGACCACGGTGCTAGAAAGCCTTGTGAAATTTTGTATCTTTAGACAGTCCTAAAAACACAGTCCAGCCTCTAGTTATTCACCTTGATCCACAACCCATTTAAATTATTTAGAAAATTGCTTCAAAAAGAGTTAGTTACCAGGCATCTCCGACTTACATCCTAGGAGAGTTTCCTGGAGAGATAACAAATTGGTGTCGTTGCCGGGGAAAGGAGATCGAAGCTCATCTTCCCTGGGAGATGACATAGTTTCATCTTTTGATGATAGACAAAGGCTGAGCATTACTTGGTTGTAATTTTCTATCTGGCGACTCCACGTTCAAAGACTCCACTGGGGAGGATCCTGTTGATAAAAGATGAAGAGGCTGAAGTCAGAATCCAGGTATTAGTTCATTATCTTGCTTCATGAACTGTTGTTTTTCTTCATCAACTCTTTCATGCTCTTCCCTGCGCGTGTAAAGAGAATTATTTTCTGCTTTGTATATTCAGAAGATTATCAGCCATCTTTTATAAGCCCATATTTAGAAAAGGAAAACTTGCAGACTCCTTATGTTCTTGATATCGACCCTATAGCTTTACCTCAGCCTATTCCTAAAGATGAGATCTGTATTCAGATTCCCTCTAAATTTGAGCATGCATACAACCTTGAGGAGGTTGAACTTGTTTCAAAACCTGCTCAGATCTCAGCCCCTCTGGCCATAATTTCTGAACCTAATCATCAACTTATTATTTCTCATGATCAGCCCACAGAATTTCAGTCTAAGATTAGACAATGGGTGTTTAAACCTCTCAAGCTACCAACTCATCTTCATCCTTATCCTCCATATTTTGTTGAGTACCTTCCTCATTTTACTGGAGAGAGTCATGTTTCAGCTAAAAAACATTTGGAGGCTTTTGAAAATTTTATTGATAATCTGGAAATTGTTCATGAAGATATTGTTATGAGATTATTTTCTAAATCTCTAACTGGAGAGGTTGCTTTATGGTTTAGATTTTTGGAACCTGGATCAATTGGTTCATGGACTGATTTATATTATGTTTTTTCAAAACACTGGGGTGAGAATAAATGTCTTTATCAGTACCTTAATGATTTTTGTACTTTGAAGAGAGAGAGGGAAGAATCTTTGATTGTTTTCAACAAAAGGTTCCATAGGACATATTATGACATCCCATTGGAGATTCGGCCTACTGAGATCGTTGCCATGGTATATTATCTGATGGCTCAACATAATGAACTTGTCCTTCTCTTTCTAGAAAGAAAATCTTCATCATTAGGGAACTTGTTCGAAGATGCTCGAGAGGTGGAGGAGAACATCCGTGCATCTAGGTGGATTAGAATGCAAGATGATTTTGAAAATATGCAAACATACGAGCAAGAGGACTATGGATATATTTCAAATTCCGAGAAAGAAAGCACTAAGTATAAAGCAGATTTGGACCAGCAGCCTGAGGGTGAGTACATTTCAGATTTAGAATCAGATTCGTCAACATTGGCAGGATGTTCTAGAGACAGGGAACAAGAAGGTGATCAGTTTTCCAGCAATGGAACAACCATAGTTGAGCAGGAGAGAAAGGAGGTTGGAGCAGATTTGGGGCAGCAACCAACATGTGAGTTCCATTTAGTTTCAGAGTCATATTTTTCAGTGTTCGTCGAATATTCCAGAGACAAGTATGCATGTGAAGCTTATTATCAGTTTGAAAGTCAAGAAGAGCCTATGATGACTGATGATTGAATAATAAATTATATGTTCTCAGCCGAGCTTAATCCATGTGATGGAAATCTCGTTTTGTTATCCTCTTGTCAGCATCATTCCGATAACGAAATGGTAGATTTTTCTGATCACGAGTTGATCTCAAGAAGACAAGGAGATGATCAGTCTTCTTGCAGATGAACAATCATGGTTGAGCAAGAGGCTGCCATAGATGTGCAGTTATTTCTCGAAGAGAAACATGTTTCTTACCTTCTTTTCAAGGATCCAGTGGCAGCCTTTATGGAGTTACACTTTTCAGAGGTTATGAAAGTTTCAGATTTCTTCAACTTTCCCATGTTTTCAGGTAAGTATGGTTTCCCGAAAAGCTCCTTGTCACTGTGGTTGCATGTTCAACATCATTTGTTGATCAGTAAAAAAGACAAGATTTCTTCAGTGTTCAAATTGCTTGGATGGCTTCTATGGAAATCAGCATTCACCTAACAAATGGCAGAGCTGGTTAGTGTAGGAGTAGGAAATAGTAGTTAAATTGGTTGAATAAAAGCGGGTTTTGAAGGTTTATTGAAGATCAGTTGCACAGAGTTTGAGAATTTTCAGAGATTGGTTTTACAGGCTAATTGAATCCATGCCCAATGGAACACTACAGTTTAAAGTTCTGTTTGATATTTCAGCAGGAAAGGCATCAGATCTGGAGTTCTTGAAACCTCGCAGGGAGGATTCATCCCCGAGTAGGAGCCAGATGTTATCTCCCAAAAACGCACTGTCATTTTGGGTGATAGAATGAGTAAAAAAAAAATTGCATTTCTACAAGTCTTGGTTTTAAAAAATTACTTTTCCATCTTTCAACAACGCACTCCATTTAATTTTTTGCGGGTTAGCTGTTGAAAGCTGTCACTTTCCACAGGGCACGAGTCATGAAATAATAGCTCTGCGCTGGGGAAAGTCTCGATTTCGCTCAAAATGACTTTTCTTGCACACGAAAAATGTCGAGACCACAATACACCAAATCAATTCCCAGGTCAAACCTCAGATTCAACCACGAATCAAGCCATTAATCAGCCATGCGTTTCACTAAAGTAATAACACGTTTTCTTCACAAGTGTTTTGTTATGCATGGTCGTGTTTATCCTTTGATATCGCAGATGCCAGTGCCCTGCAAGGATTGCGTTTTCCAGGTGTTATTAGGGTTTCTTGCAAGACATTTGAAGCACTAGGGAAGGGTTTCATATCCATATGGCATGGTCGAGGATTTGCAGGTGGTTATCAAGCTAGACATTTGCAGTATGATCAATTTACTGCCGAGGATTCATATGAATTCCTTGTGAGATGGTTCCATAGATTCCCACAGTATAAAACCCATGAATTTCACATAGGCGGAGAAAGCTATGCAGGACATTATGTACCGCATCTTGAAGAGCTTGTCTATGACCGAAGTCAGAATAACTCGAAATACCCTTCCATCCATTTCAAAGGCTTCATTGTGGGTAATCCAGAAACAGATGAGTTCCATGACTGGGAAGGAATAGTAGATTATTCTTGGACCCATGCAATAATTTCTTATCAAACGTATAATCTGATTAAGAGCATTTGCAGTTTCAAATTGTTAAAACCGGACGGATGAATGCACAAATGCTGTAAATGCGGCGTTTGAGGAATATAGCGAGATTGACATATATAATATCTATGCCCCTAGTTGTCTTAAAGAACTCAAATTCAAGAGTAACGAAGAGAGGCAAGATTACGGATTCACAAAATAAGGTCCCGAGGAGAACAATGGGTTTCCTTTACGGTGGACATGACCCGTGTTTTGAAGTATACACAAATGAATATTTCAACAGGCCTGATGTTCAAGAAGCTCTTCATGCAAATGTTACAAAGATTCCTTTCAAATGGGCAGTCTGCAATAGTTCTGTGTTGGAAACATATATTGACACAGTACTCTCATTTCATGGTATTTATCATTGGCAGGAGTGGGCAGGATCATCGGAATATGTTGCTAGTAGGTATTGAATCGGATAATCAAATGCACTCTCAGCCCAATCAGCCTCCTCACATCTTCAACGCAGTGCCCAATTCTGTGCATGGTTAGTAGAACGGAGCAATGTTCCATTTGCCAGAGGAGCCTACATCGTGAAAGAGACCAAGGGAATATGTGGATCTAATTGCTTTGCAACACCAGCGGCCCTTGTTAATAAATTTGTGCGATCTTCATCAGCAAGCCCCAGCTACAGGACCAGGGATTGGATCACACTCAGTGGGGACTGTGTCAACTGGTCTGTGTTTGGCATTTGAGGATGAACAAGTCAATGCTTCAAGACCATCTGCAACCATAGGCGATGCAACTTCTACCTTCCATTTTCTAACAGAGGATATAACATCACAGTTGCAAAAACAGAAAGAAGATCTTGATCAATTTGTGAGGGCACAGGCAGATCAGTTGAGGCAATCTCTTGAAGAGAAGAGGCAGAGGAGAGGACCATGTGAATTCAAGTAAAAGAATGACAAATGATCCGCAAGAGATTGGGTTGCAATCTTACAGGTGTTTTGCTTGACCAAGGAGGAAATTTAAAGGAAGAGAGCAATGGGATGTCCTTTTATATGAAGGCAATCGATCAATGTTGTTTCGCACTGCTCTTGCTCTTATGGATTTATATGACCCTAAACTCCTTGCTACAAAATATGCATGAGATGCAGTTGCTTTGTTCCAGTCTCTTGCAGCCTCAACATATGTTGGCAGCTAAACACAGATGGCAGTCATGGAGGCAGAGTATCCAAATTTTCCAGAATTACAGGCAACAAGTATATGAGAAGATTACATCCAGATTTTGAAGCAATCAACTCCAGATTTCTAGGTATCCTTTAAACAGAACAAGGATGACAGAAGGCAGGAAATACGGTAGATTTTTTGCAGCTAGTTAAGGATTCGATCCACCTTTCCAGTCCAGTTTTCCAACAAGAAATGTACAGGTGGCATTTTTGGTTTTATCCTTTAGCCTTCGAAGATTTCTTGCTTTGTCATCACATTGAAGAATGTCAATAATCTTGCAGCTGTCGAAGACTCTAATTAGATATAGTTTGATTTCCTTTAATAAAGGATTGGTTCTGTTAGAGTTTACATAGGGTTTTAGACTTTACTATGTTTAGATAAACAGATCCATGTTTTGAGGATCTGAAGACTGTTTGTAAAGGCTATAAATCCTAAAAACTCAGACAGAGAAGGGGTTTGGCTTTGATTACTATGATGTTGTCACTGTAATACTCAGACTTATTCTTATTTTATAAAAGATTGCAAGCTTCTTTCAGTTCTGTGTCATATTTTCTCTTCTGTTCTTTTATAGCTTATGAGTGAAAGTCCTTTGTTGAAGCTCATTCAATTTGCAGCGATTTTCATCTCACTGATAAATTGTCTTAGTTGATTATCATAAGTTATTTCTTGGTTGTTAGACCCATTGTGTTTGTTGGCATGAAACATAATCTAGTTCAATAGCTGTTTTCTTTCCCCCATTTAATCAAACTTTATCTAACCACGGTGCTAGAAAGCCTTGTGAAATTTTGTATCTTTAGACAGTCCTAAGAACAAAGTCCAGCCTCTATTTATTCACCTTGATCCACAACCCATTTCAATTATTTAGAAAATTGCTTCAAAAAGAGTTAGTTACCTGGCAGCTCCGACTTACAGCCTAGGAGAGTTTCCTGGAGAGATAACAGGACTAAAATATGTAAAGATCTCAGTAGCAACAGGGTTTATGGAAAGGAAATCAAGACAATGTGATCATGGAAAGGGAGTTTGTTTTATTCAGATGGAAAAATGGAAAGGCAAAAATGAACTGAAAAAGACAAAGGAAATGATGTATGGAACTTAGAAATATAGGGATGTGCGAATTCATGACGGATAACGAAATGGAAGATGGTTTCAACACAGGATGACTAATCAAATTTGAAGGAGAAATGGGATAGTGTCAGACAATGAAATTTAACAAAATGCGGAAATATGGGTGTCACAACATGTAAAATGGAAATGTAGAAATGCTAGTGAAGCAACATAGGAAGTGAAAAATCAGACATGATAGTGTATCAACATGGTCGTTGTGTAACAACAAACATCAAGATGCGCAAAAAGTTGTTGTGTAACAACATCGTCATGAATATCAACTCCTTCAAACTATTTATCAAAGCATGTTTTTCTGAAATATTTTGTGATTCTTGAAAATCAAACCAACATTAAAATTAGTCATCTTCGATCCTGCAAAAATCTTAGTACGAATCCTACATCAAAACTATGAGAATTTCAAAAAATATATCATGCTAGAATAAGTACGAATGCGGTAAATCAAATAAAATAGAATGTGTTTTGATACATGTTGTTATTGCGCCTGTTTCATCATCAATCACTGCGTGAAATGTCTTAAGAAAAACAAATTAATGTTGAGTGTAGAAACATGTATTGGCTATCGTTTTCAGGAATGAGATGTCCATTTACAATTTTTGACAATGTTTTGTGTGTTTCCATGGTTTTATAATTTTTTATTTCTTTTCTTTGTTTGTTTTGTTGTTTTTGTTTTATAATAACACAAAACAAAACAAAAACATATATATATTTTAAAATTATTAACAAACAAATAAATAAATGTTGTTTGTGTTATTTAATTAAAAGAACGAGGCATTTTTCTTCAAAGTTGGCATCCTCGATACTGCAAATAAATTTTACCTATTAAGTCGACTAGAGATCCTCAAAACTTACTCTGGCATGGCTTGCAAATGACTCCAATTTACCAGTCACTCTATCATCAAAGCGAACACCAAAAGCAAGCAACAGATCAACTTTATCCACTGCATAATTGGCATAAACATTCTCGTGCATGCCCAACATCCCCAATCTTTTCTCATGAGAAGATGGAAAAGATCCCAAGCCCATTAAAGTAATGGTCACTGGAATGCATGTATGATCTACAAACTCTCTGAGTTCCTGGCTAGCATTGAGGCAACCTCCACCGACATACAGACATGTTTCTTAGATTTAAGCACCAAGTGCAAAATCTATTCTAACTGAGAAATTTGTGGTGCCTTTGGGAGTCTTTCCATATAGACATGAAATTTTCTTGCTTTTTTCCAATCTGGAACAGTCATCTGTTGTTGAACATCCTTTGGGATATCAACTAAAATAGGTCCTGGCCTCCAAATGTTGTGAGATAAAAGGCCTCTCTGATGATTCAAGGATTATCATCAACATCCATTATCAAGTAATTGTGTTATAGACCTAGTCACCTCCACAATGGAGGCTACCCTCCTTCATCATCGTCGATCTTACCGATCATATGGAACCTGAACAATGTCAACTTCACAAATTCACCACTACCTTGCCATTGGTATGCATAGCCCAAACAATGAGGAAGTTATTACATTAACTAACATAAGCATATACTTCCAAGCGAGCCAGCCTTGGCATACAACCCAGTCTTCATCAATCATGACAGTGATCGTGCAGAGACATGGAGACATGGCCATCATTGATTTGGTAGTGAAATCATTGTGTGTGTGTGTGTAAAAGTCCTAATAAGATGCTCTAGATGTGTCTCTTCGTTTTTGCTCATTATACCAACCAGTTGGAAAAGCAATGAGAGAAGCTCGAAATAAATTCATAATTCTTATGATCTGCCATTCTATATGATTGGTGGAAGAGGAAAACTTCCCCATTTGGTTTTTGAAATGCTCCAACGCATCCAGAAACACAGCATAACCATGTAGTTGAAGAATTCGAAACCCCAAGGAACTTGTGTTGAGATCAGTCCAATGCCTTTTTCACTCCGATAACTGTAAACATAATGAAGGGAAAATTTTATCTCAATTTGGAAATGTTTGTCGATCCCCAAATGTTAAACATTATCGACCATCCAAAGGTGTTGAAGGAGATCATCGGCATGACTCGTTAATTCTCCATCCACCGTTGAAAGTGAATTGAGTATCTCCTTTACTTCCTCAAAAAGTTTCTTAGCACGTTCACCATCTGAAGATGCCCCATAAGGGGATGAGAGAAATTGTATGAAATTATCATCCCATAGGTTGGAATGATGACCACCTATGCATCTTTGTACACCATCATCAGATACGGTAGTGCTCAAGCTCGTGCTCTTGGAATCAATAAGAAGTTATACCAATCTGGTCATGATCGTAAGCATTGATAATATCAACAGTGCACATAAATATGGAGAAGATGTGAAGAGAAGTGGGGGCATCCAATATCTATCCATTATGGCACATCATCTAAAACAACAAACAATCGATTAATTTCAAATCTGAAAGCAGATACGATTATTTTGAGGCATGATTGGAGGGATACGTACTAGTTGTTTACTAATAAAGGATGACGCGTTGAATAAAACCGTGTGTCCCTTGTCCCATTAAAAATGGGGTCTCATACACCAATTTGGTGTGGCTTGGCCTCGACCTTAAAAATAGATTATTATTATTATTATTAATAGGCAAGCCAACTAATCATCATTTTTTTAAGCAATTGGTTTTGATTCGATTTGAAAGAATTTATTCATATGAGGTGGACGATCGGAAAAAATGATTACATCGTTAGGATTTGGGTAAAATAATTCAGTCAACAACCTAATTATAATTCTTGATATGAAGCTCAAATTAAACATGGAAATCGAGGAAGAAAATCACAACTTCTTAATTATCAAAAAATATAAGAGTTATCACGTGAATTGCGTTGGGATCCTCGTTCATTGGGAGACTAGGGTAGTTTACTTGTTATCATAAATTTGGAGATAGATCTCTAAAACAAAACTATTTTTCTGTTGTTGTGTTGCATTTTTTTTTTAAATGATCGTAGATAGGGACGAGATCTTGGTTGAGTGGTTTTAAAGAATTTGAGGGTGTTTGCAGCCGGTTAAATGTATGGATCAAGAGTTTGCATAGAATTACTGCAAGTTTTACATGGGTAGTGAAACTCAATCGAGAGCAAGTGAGACACATACATTTTTAGTATGAAAGGATGCAGGCAAAATATGGCATTGTTGCCATTCAAACAAAAAATGGACCAGACCGAAAGTTTTAAAAAAATGAGAAGAGTGCAGGAATGACACTGTTCAATCACTGTTACAACAAAAACGTCATTGTTTCAGCAAGTAAAATTTCGTTGTAAAAGCATGTAAAATTTCACTATCTCAGCGACTGTCTCGGCATAGAAAAATTTCACTATTTCAGCATGTAAAATTTTCGATGTATTAACATGTAAATTTTTTGTTGTAATAGCATGTAAAAAAAAATCGTTGTCACAACAAGTAAAAACTCGGCTTTGTTTTATTCGTCTAAAATTTTTTATTGTGTTTATTTTCAGGTCAAAGGATGGTCACAGAAACATTCATTCCCAAAATCAAAATCATCCCTATTTTTTTATCCTCATGATCGCACGAAGCATGGAGGAGAGCATACTTATTCTAGGTAAAAGAAAAATATGATAATGAAAACAAAAACTGGAAATGATAGCCTACCTACTCTATGCTAATTACATTTTATAAATCAGTTACATGTAGTCAAATAACCAATGGATCCAAGAACGCAACAGTAACATCAATATGTTCCGTTGTAATTTTTCAAATGAATAATGGAAATATTCGAGAGTGAATGAATCTAGTTGTTGTGACTGCAAATTTCCTAAATAAAAATAAAAAAATGGATCTAATCGAGTGCTTACCTGGAACCATTGCTCGATAATTCTTTCATAGGTGTTTTTTTCCTCTCTTAGATCTTGCTGCAACTCCTCATTTTCCTCCTCAATTTCCCTAGATGTTGATTCCTCGTTCGTTTCTAGAGGAGTATTTAAGCTATGGGCCATTGTCAATATATTCTCTTCCTGAAAAGAAAAAATCCCATCTTTTGCAAGGATATGAGAGATTTTCTCCAAGATGACACTCATAGTTAAATCATATTGCAAAAGGGGATCTTACAGCACCCCCAAAAAAAAAACTCAAAATCACACTTGTTGAAACACATGAAAACCTCTTCACAGTTGCAAAAATTCAAATTGCAGAAATTAGTATCTACACTTACACTTGCAGGAATTGAAACACTCCCTACATGTTGTTACCTATATGTCACCTCGGAGTTAGGAGCATGACTAATCACACTTGCATGAAAAATCAAACTAAACTTTAGTCCATCGTGCTTCCCCAACAATGGCACCAAAATGTTAGGTGGAAATATTGTCATTTAATTCCATTGTAGTACTTTCCCAACTATTTAATTTGTCAATCAGAGGTTCGTAGGCTTACGAAGAACATGCACTATATGTAGAATTTAAGGAGAAGTAATCTAATCTAAATTATTGAAATGAAATTAATCTAGGAAAGCATTGAAACACTAACTAGGAAATGACAAAAATCAGAAAGTTGTGGGGAAGTTACCATAAATTCCACTTGGCACATCCAATTTTGATCAGACCTGTTGCATTGCAGAGAAGAAATATCAGAGAAGTACATAAAATAAAGTTTCATACCCAGAAGGGCCAAAACTTGGGAGATACAACAGAAGAAATATTGTCTAGCAGAACCACATCAAAATCAAGGTTCAAAAGTGATACTTGGCCTACATGCCACCAAAAAAGGGAACTTCTACACCAAATAAGCCTCTAGAAAATCCTACTTGGACTATTGATGAAGGTGAAGAAATGAGTAGGGACATAAATGAACTACAAAAGAATATGGATTCAATGGAATCTATGTTGGATACTGAGTTGGATGGTTTAAAAGGGGAGATCATGGAAGTATCGAAAAATTTCGTAATAGAGAAGACACCTGAAAGTGAAAATGCATCCAATGAAATTCATGATGAGGACACAAGGAAGGTGAATCAAGAATGGATAAACTCCAACTTTGGTTTGTAGAAAAATCACATTCCTAAGATTGATATGAGGAAGTTTGATGGCAATGACCCAATCGCATGGATACTTCAGATGGAGCAATTCTTTAATCTCCATAATGTGCCACATACACAAAAGGTACGAATTTCTTATTTATATTTAGAACCTAATCAATTTGTATGGTATCGCTGGCTTTTTTCTCGAGAATCACTCATCACTTGGACAATTTTCACGGAAGAAATGATAGCACACTATGAGGATACAAGGAGCAATACCTTCTTTAGCCAATTGATAAATCTCAAGCAAAAGGGTTCAGTTA
>JZKD02S0775457.1:595470-609009 GCA_000966675.3 Picea glauca | reverse complement strand
TAAAAGGAGGTTGCCCCCTCAAAGAGGCTTATTATCTAAAATTATCTCT
The DNA here is from genome assembly GCA_000966675.3 of Picea glauca. Taxonomy (NCBI): domain Eukaryota; kingdom Viridiplantae; phylum Streptophyta; class Pinopsida; order Pinales; family Pinaceae; genus Picea; species Picea glauca. The sequence continues at coordinate 608,960 of JZKD02S0775457.1, read as the reverse complement.
TTTTCAAGGCGTTGAGTACTTTTTTTGAGGTTTTTCTATGCTATATTGATATTTGGTTCTTAACAAGACATATGTGACCTCACACAATAAATCAATCTCAAATTATATTACAAGAATCAAATGACAAAGCATGAAATAATAACAATGAAAGAATCAAAGATAATAATCCCCTTCTCCTAATTACAAGACTAAATTATGAATTACATGCCTTCTCATGAAGAGAGAACACTCTCTTATATGCATGAGTGTCATAATGATGGATCCACTATTCTCTCAACCACTCTCAACTACTTTCCCATTATTACAAGATATGACCCCTCCAAATCCTCCACACATCTCTCACATATCTTAGATAATATATGCCAACCAAATCTTCCATGATCTTCTCTCTCTCAAATCTTCAAGTTTGAAGATGTAATTCGAATTTGAGGATAGGTGGTGAATTTTGACATTGTTGAAATCTTCAAATATTCTTGCACGCATCATCAAACTCATCCAACTTTAATATATAATGAAAATATGTTAACTTCTAATATTTAATCACAAATTAACTTATAATACTAAAATGAATACAATGGAAAATAATAAGGAGAAACCCAAGTATCATTATGGAAATGGTATGATGGAAGGTTAATGGATGATGAAATGTAAGGGATGGTGAAGGAAACGATGGATGACAATACAAGATTTATGAGGCCCAACACGCTTCTCTGGAGCTTTGGGACTCCAATGCTCCAGAACTTTAGGCTTCAGAGGTTTCTCCCCCAACAGACGCCAAAACCCTCAAACACTGAATTGGATAATTCCCAAATAGGCACTTCTACGGAACTTCCAGACTCTAATGCTCCAGAACTTGAGACTTCATAAGTTTCTCAACACAACACCACAATTCACCTGAACTCCAAATTGGCGAACTACTTAGGCACTCTCCGACCCCAGATCTTCAAGATTTAGGGGATCTTACAGCACAACACTCCATTTCCTCTAAATTATGAAGTAGAAAATCTCCAAAGGGTTCGAGAATCAAATATCCATGCTCCTTGGTGATATATATGGTCAATAGGAGCTCTGTGACTTCGGGCTTCGGTAGTTCCTATGACACCAATACACAATACCTCTGAACCACTGAACACAGAATTTGAGATCAACGACTCTCACTCCTCCTACAGGCAATGACTAGGATCCCCTCTTGAACTCTTGTCTTTGAGAGTTCTAAAATTCTAATGCACGTTGCCTCCTGAATTTATGAATGTCGAACTCCCAAAGAGAGAAGATCCATGGTTCTCATGTCCCCTTCAACGGATGGCCCAGATTAACTTTGGGCTTCAGGAATCTTCACGCCAGCACACCTTTTATCCACAATCCTCTATATTTCCGAACTTCCAAAGGTTCAAAAATATGTTTACATGTGTCCTTGATGACCAATTGTCTATATTTACTCTGGACTTGGGGACTTCAAAAAATTTAATTCCTGGAAACACAACAACCTGTTTCTCCTGAGGTGTCCAACCTTCGAACTGCGTTGAGATCTACGGTTCACACTCACTTGTGTGCAGATCCGATGGTTGGGATATAATATTCTCCACAACACTTCTCCTCCTTGTCAGGGCTTGATCCGATGGCCCAGATATATCCTTGCCAAATCCAATGGTTGGCACTTATCCATGTTTTCTACAACATAAGTTCACTCCGGAACTTCGAAGTTTCAAAGATTTTTCATCTTTCACGACCAATGACTTAAAACAACCGAAGCGAAGAAGTCCAAAGGAATTGGGGGTTTAATGTTCACACTTCTTACCTTGATATGACGATTGTGTGAGGTCCTGAAATCTCCCGAACAATTCCAACGACTGGGATCTCATCTCCTCTGTCGTGTGTTCTACCATGATTACGGTTTGATCTAATGGCCCATATTTAATCTCGTAGCCCCAAATCAACAACTATTTTGGTTTCTCGAACTGCTAGACCTCCTGATCTCAAACACTATCAATGTTTTCTCTCACAGCCCTCCTGGCACCCATGGATGCACTGTAACCTCAATTATTTGTGAAATTTTTCTTTAATTTCAACTTGCTTAGTCCATCCAGGCTCATTGCTTAAAATTGGAGCTCTGATACCATATTGTAGCATCCGCATCCACCGCAGTGTTGGGATATGCCACATGAAACACTTTTTGAACTGTATACAAATTTAAAGCATAAAGATACTATGAAAATACATAGTTTTATACAGGAAAATAATGGAAATACACAAGAAACATACACAAGAAAAACCCATAAGAACAAATGCACAAATAAAGTTGCAGCATGTAATTTAACAAACAATTGACACTTATATTTTATATAAAGACCACCAACTGCATGGAAACCTTCCACATTACTCCTATCCTTAGAACAAACTACTCAAAACTCTCAGTAGTGGGTCACCCCCAAGATGGGACTAAACTCCACCCAAGTAAAGGAATTCTTATCCAGGCTGATGTAGCTCTGACAACAGAAAGAAATCTCTCACAAGTGCCAACTCAAATTAACAACCTAAAGTCCCTCATTCCCCAAATGTCTCTCCCACCCCAAGAAAAGTGCCCCTTCTCTTCTCAATAGTCCTTCAATTGCCCCATTTCCTTTTTGGGGCTTGAGCATCAGGCCAGACAAGAAGTCTCAACACCTTGTAGCTGCAGTTTGGCACCTTCAGGAAAACAATTCCCAACAACTCTCTCACCCAAAGAGAATTGCTCATGGGTCTGACAACCGTCTCTTTAATATCCCACGACCTAACAACCCACTTCTGCAGTCCATCTCTTCAGTTAAGAAAGTATAGAAATAGGTACAGGATTAGTATTGGTTCAGGTAAGGTACAACAACTCTGCTCCTAAGAGAGAGGTACAGTGAACATCTCAAATCCGTGAGTCCATGAATGGAGAAATGATGGAATGAAAATGGAATGAATGGAAAATTCACTAAGTCCAATTTGTTTGTATACATGTGACCAACTTGACACTTTTTAGGTTGAGAGATACTTTGGCCCACTTGTCCCCATCCTTAGAACTTAGGATAAAATAATTATCCATATTTTATACTTTAAGGAATATTAATATAATATTCCTTCTTAGTTTAAGATCCCTAGCTTAGTCTCTTATGTCAGATAGTTTGCTTAAATTGATGGATAGTTGGTATGGATTTTTGCTTGTCATTGATGTCAACTATTGGAGAGTGATATTGTAGATTGATTTCAACCCTTAGTGATTGATGTCAACTCTTGGATAAAGTCTAGTAGAAAATTCTAGTAGTACAAAGGTTTGGGTAATGGACCCAAGGTTGTTTCATGTATAATGGTATGTGTTTTAATATATTTGAAGGTAAGACTATTCTATATGGATACTACATGTCATTCCATTTATGGTGGTATGTGGAACGTCACATAACTCCTCACGGTTAGAGAGTTATGGCCATGAGAAGTTGGAGAACCCAGGTTTGGGTAATGGACCCAAGTTTTTTTTATGGATAATGGTATGAGCTTTTATATATTTGAAGTCAAGACTATTCTATATCGATAGTACATGTCATTCCATTTCTGGTGGCATGTGTAACGTCACATAACTCCTCACGATTTGAGATTTATGGCCTTATGAAGTTGGGGGACTCTCATATGTTGGCTTGAAGCCCCAAAAGGTTAAATAAGTCAAAGAGCTTGAAAATAAGAAATTAGTATTTAAATGATAAAGTAAAGTGAAAAAGTCAAGAAGGATTATTTAAATAATAAAGTGAAGTGACAAAATCAAAAAATATTATTTAAATGATAAAGTGAGGTGACAAAGTAAAAGAGGAATATTTAAATGATAAAGTAATTGAGAACTTTCTAATTATGGAAAACGGTTAACCCTAAAAATAAGGAAAATAGGTTAAGTGACCTATAAATGGGTTAAGTGACCTAGAAATAGGTCAAGTGACCTAGAAATGGGTTAAGTGACCTAGAAGATGGAGAGTGTAAATAAGAGGCAAGGCTCTCTCATTTTACATAACACTTGAGCATATTGAACATATATAGGTGACTGAGGTAACCAAAGGATATATAAGATGAATTTCAGAGGGAAGGTGAAGAAAAGAAGGCCAAAATTCAAGGGAGGATAAATTATTTTGATGATCTTTTCTAAGGTATGTTATTTACAAGTCATCTCATCATTTTAGAAATACATTTTTTTTCTATAAATATTCAGACCGTGAAATTACTAGGCCATTGAGAAAACCTATCCAAGTGTCTGTGGTAAAAAATTCAAATTTTGGGTTGTTTTATTTTTGGAGTTACACGCTGCGGAAAATAGGGTTTGTGGCTAGTCTTGAAACTAGTCTAAAAAGGTGTTTCGGGTAAAAATGTCATAACTTCTTCATAACAGATCCAAATTAAGTAAGACCAAATGTTTTGGTTAGAGTACAATATTTAGTATTATTTGTAACATTATTAGATCCATTCAACAAATATTCTGTGCGGGGCACGCTCTACAAGTTCGCTCTCTAGAATAAGCTAGAATTCAGTAAGGTATGCCATTTTTGCTATAACTCCTTTTCTGAGATGTTGTAGTGATAGTTGGAGGAATTACATAAAACACACTAAAGAACATTGTGTATCAATTTTAGATATTATTTATTATAGGTACATAGTTATTATTATTTCAAGTGAGGGTTGTTGACTAATCCAAAACTAGCCATGTGAGACTAAAGAAAAGTTTGATGAAAATGCTAGTCTCCTATTGTTAAAGTTAACGAAGGTTTGAAGGTATGTGATCATATACACCAGGTCTATTACAGAGTTAAAAATCATATTTGGTTGATGAAATTGATGAGGGATTTTGGTTAAGGTACATGGTTGAGACAAGTAGTTGATGAGTTGGCACATACATGAGGTGTATAGTTGTTGATGTTCATACATATTGATGAGTCATAGTTGATGAGTAGTTGATACATGATAGGTACATACTTGGTACATGGTTGGAGGCACTTGTTAGTAGTATTCTTGACACATGGTTTATGGATGATGTAGCATACTTGTATTATTAGAAGCACATATTGATCTTGGTGATGATTATGAGTTGTTGTATTATGCTTGGTTGATGCACATATTTGAGAGTTTTATTGGTGATTGATATTGGTGAGTAGATATGATTTGGTTGATAAGATTGATGATACAAATTGTTTTGATAGGTTGTTTGGACAAGTTTTTGTGACAGGTTATTTGTACAAGTTTGGTGCATGGTTGATGCACATGTTCATGGTACAGGTTGAGGTATAGGTTGGTGTATGGTTGATGCACTTGTTTATGGAAAAAGTTGATTATATGTTATTTGGTACAAGTTGGTGCATGTTTTATGCACTTTTTTATGGTAAAGGTTGATTACAAGTTGAGGTACAGGTTGATGCATGGTTGATGCATGTTTCAAGTTTTTGGTACAGGTTTACAACAATATATCTCACTATGATAGTGTGAAAGTGGTTCCATCATTCTACTTATACATCAGAGCGGTTGGATGGGGCAAGGACAGGTGGTTGTAGCCACTTTCCGGTTGTAGACAGAGAACATAGGGGGTTTTAGCCTCCTTCTAGTTGTAGCCAAAGAATTGGGGAGTTGGAGCTTCCCTTAGGTTGTAGTCTGAGAAACTAGGGGGTTGGAGCCTCCTTCCAGTTGCAGCTAGAAAACAAAGGAAGTTGGTGCTTCCAATGATTGTAATTCTTCAAGACATATAAGAAAAAGAATTCAGTGGTTTTCTCCTGCTTTGGGTTTCCACGTAAAACATTGGTGTACTGTATATGTGTATGATTGTTCATTTGTTCATTTCTTATTTACTCTGTAGTTATTGGATGATAATGATACATTGATATGACACTTGGATCATATGATTAAAAAGGATTAAATTTCTCTATTATTGATTCATCCCCCTCTCAATAATTCAACAATTGGTATTAGAGTCGATTCCTTCATGAAATAGTTTAACCACTGGAAGGAGATCATGGATTAGTCTGACAATGGAGTACCAATGTTTAATGCTCATAATGGTTTTAAGTATGATATGTGGAGAATAAATACGGAAGTATTTTTACAAGCACAGGGACATTATATTTGACTATCAGTTGTTACAGGATATGATAGTTCAAAAAGGGAAAAGACTACAATCAAGAAGGAATTGAGGAAGAATAACAAAATAACAATAGATTTCATCTAGGAAGGATTACCTAATCCTGTAAGAGAAAAGGTTGGTAAATGTTCATTAGAAAAAGAAATTTCAGATAAGTTACATGACATATATTCTTCACCCATTGCAGATTCAAAAAATGCCAGAGAATATGTAGATACAAAATAAGAAGAAAGATGCTCATCATGTCAGATAGATTTAGAAGAGGAAGAGTATGAAGAAGCAAAAGTTGATTAAAGAGAAAACTTGATAGGTGCGATTAAATATCTAAAGAAAGAAGGAGAATAAAACAAGTCATCCAAGAAAGAATTGATGAACCGAAAGGAAAGTGTTCAAGGTTTTGAAAAGGATCAGTGGGTCATCAAGAATTTAAGAGCTCAACTAGAAGAGGCCAGAAGAATTGAAGAAACTCTAGAATATGAAAATACATGTTTATAAGCCAACATAACAGAATATGTTGGACAACTGAGGGGGGGGGGTGTGAATCAGTTGTTCCCGTGCTTAAACAATTATGATTATTTTCAAATATTTACAAGGCACTCAATGATGATCACAATAATGCAAGGAAATGAACAATGGCACATTCAGCATCAGTCACATATATGAGACACACAGAGACAGATATTTCCCAAGGAAACCCATACAGGGTAAAAACCTCTTCTTCTTTATATGATAAGTATTATTTACATTCTTTACATTATCATACATATGAGCACCAACTCATTGTGAGGCTACAACCTATGGTTTGCAAGATGCAACTTGCTGAGAGCACCAACTCTCTATTTTTCTCTAGCATCCACTAGAAGGAAGCACCAACTCCCTATTTTCTCTAGCACCAACTAGAAGGAAGCACCAAATCCCTGTGTTCAAGCACCCACTTGAACCTCTGAGGACACTAGTCCTCCATAGAACCTCCCAACCACCCTGCTTTATCAATCTTTTCTATTGAAACTTATTACAGTGATATAATCTTCAATAATGGCTAACCAGGCTCATCATTGTTCTGTTGCATTTCATTGCTCTGTTCGCCTCACTACCTTCCTACACACATCCTCTTATGTTCAATTCAGTTGTTGCACTCCCCTCCTTCTTCATGCATGAATCACCTTCAACAACAACAACCACAACAATCCCAACAGTAACAAAAACAACCGCATCTCTTCTCTGTACTGTGTATTTATAGCTATTGTGCACCTTATGTGTAACAACCCTAGATGAATACATGCTTAGGGATTATTAAGTAAAATTTATTAGATAATTAATTGTCCTAATATGGTTTTAATTAAACAATGATTAGTATTAATAATATTAATTGATTATTATTTATTAATTAATTGTTTTAACTTTTGATTAATTAATTAATTATTACATATCACACTCAATGATATTGGTAATAATTTAAAGGGGGCTTAATAATTTTAAATTTTTTAATTAAAATGCTTTACGTATGCAGGAGGGGATAAGGAATTAAATAAAGGGATAAGATATTAATGAAGGGGGGATAAGGCATTAAAGAATGGGATAAGAAATTAATAAGGGGGAGATAAGGAAATTAATGAGGGGTAGGAGAGTCGGTGAAGGAGGGATAAGGAAGGGAAGGCGTTTGATGGGAGGTCTTCTACGGGAGTTGGCCAGGGATTTTGGGAGATGGGAGTATTGAAGAGAGAAGTGAAAATTCATGAGTGGTATTGATACAGTGCACCGGAGTGTTGCTGGGGGTTTTGGGCACGGAAGGCCAGGATATCCGTTGATATCCTGGGGCTAGGGAGCTACCTAGTTGGCAGGGAGGACGGTTTTGGGTAGTGTTTTGCAGAAGTGGGAAGGAAGCAAGTAGTGAGCAAACAAAGGATAATAGCATCAGGTTCAGGTATTTACCAAGAACTATGCATTGTTTTTGTATTACTTTGTTATTAAATTTTATTACTACGAAAAAAAAATTGATTGCGAATGTGCTAAATGAAGTAACTCTTAAATTATACTGCTCTGTTCTAAATTAAATGTCGTTTATTTAATTCGTATGTTACATTTGGTATCAGAGCCCTGGTTCAAATCTGGAACCAAGGGCCTAAATAAGGGGTTTAGTTATAGTAAATCCCTAAATAAATGTATTAGGGTGAATAAAAATTTGGGCCTTAAGGGCCAAAACTCCAGCCACGCTTAACCTGCACACAAAACATGGGAACTTTAATAAAAAATAAAAATAAAATAAATAAATGAAAAACAAATTTACCAAGTAAAACAAGTGGTAACTTATTTGGGTTTGGATGGAATTGGATTGAATTATTCCAGGAATATGAAGGAAATTCGGTTTTTCATTTTACATTTATTTATTGCTTATTCCTCTACTTCTCCATCAAACATACTTAGAACCATAGAACTTACATTTCCCTAGCTAAATAGAGCGAGAATTTGATTCGTGGAAGAAACCCCATCGACGAATTTGCTCATTCTACTCTAAATTTATCTACAACGAGGAAAATAGACAATATTACTACTAAAATCATTACTTGACCTTTCACTAAAATGATTTTAAGAAAAATATTACACAGATTCAAAATGTATAATTTAGTATATTGAAAAGCACAAATAAATAATTCAAAATTATGTTTCTAGTCTAGTCAAAGAAATAACTAAGAGATTTAACAAAGGCCCTGAAAGTCATCAACCACTGAAGAACTAAAATTGCAAATAAACCAAAAGGCTTGTGTCAATGATATTGAAAATTGAGCAATAATAACAAACAAAAACAAATTTAGATGGATTAGTGAAAGAATAGAAAGATTATACGAATATTTAAAAGTAATAACAGGAAAAAAACCAAAGAATTAGAAGAAATCTTGAAAACCATAAGTGCAAAATAGACAGATTATACGGAAAATTTAACAGCAATAACAAACTTAAAAAAAAAAAAAAAAAAAATTAAAACGCTACGTACTGTCTCGAGGTCCTTTACACTCGACATAGAATTCATTCAGACCATCTTTTACCGTCTCCACTTTATATTCACGCATCATTAGCTTCATTACGTCCATGTCCCACCGCTTGCTGAGGTTACCCATGGAAGATAAGTTTTATATATGTAAACGCCAACCAGTTACCTGAAATTGCAATAACGAATGCTCAAACCCTCCGGATTTGAACTCTCTTGACCTCAAATACGAGGAAGACTCTTATGATAATAATTCGACAACCCAGACGTGTAGTTCAGACGTGCAGTGACCTAATGTAGCAAAATTTAGAACTACATTAGGAAAAGCTATATTCGAATATTTTTTGTCTACAAAAATTCAGAAGAAGAAGAAACCAAACTTTTCATGGACCAAACACCCTACAAAAAGCTAAAGTCCTGTAAACTCCAAATAATATAAACAATGATGAAAAGAAGTAGAAGAAGACCTGTAAACTCCATTTTCGATATTAGGATAGATAATGTCGTTCCACCTCTGTATTTGGTCTCTCAAGAAGGGGGCGAGAGGTCCAATTGGGGGAATTTGGCAACTTGATTGAAATCGGAATTCAATATGTCGATGATATCAGTGCTTTTGTTATTAACAACATCATTTCTCAACGTATCCCACAACATGGGAACCGTGGCCCGGACATTGTAGCCACTCCCTCCTTTTTTGCGAGCGTAGACCTCTTTCAAAGTTTTGCATCCATTTGCATTATCCACAGTTGGGCACAGGTGTCCAGTAGTGGAGGAATTGGAAAGGGAATTACAAGTCGAAACTGAGAATTCCTAGGGGTCGTTAAGGCCGGGCGAAGCAACAGAAACCCTGACGACATCCACAAGGCCTTTAAGCGCCCTCACTATAAGTTCACGGTGAGCCCATGGGCATGCCAGCGCTATGTACAAATGATATCTGCCCACCTCAGAGGAGACCACAGGATTTGAAGGGCGGTCGTGGAAGACGCTATCTGAACGAGTGTAGGAGCCCATCTGATCCGTGGGGTCCAATTGTTTCATCATCGTTTTTCATCCACTGCTCCATGCGGTTCGAACCGCGACCACCAGCATTTGAGGTGGGAGGCCTCTCTCCCATAGCATTTGTGAAACCCTTTTGAAGACATCCACTCCATCATTCTTGTTCTCTACTTCTCTGGCCATATCTCTCGTAGAACCACACCACACCTTTCTCAAATACCGAACATCATTTTCATTCTTGTTTTTAATGTTATGCTTTCTGAAGTTGGTACTCCAATTCTTCTTCTGGTCATGATTGAGAATAATAGGATGACAAGCGTTGGCAATGGCAACGGGAATAAAAGCGAAAGAGGAGCCATGCAAATCCAAATTAAAATTGAAATTGGAATGAAGATTTGTTACTGCCATTCCTTCAGCTTCCACTTACAATAGAACCCAACCGTTCCAGTGAAGTCACTACCTCATCTTCCATCAGAGTAGAAAGAGCTCCCAAAGATAGAGCTTCTTTGACGATATCAAGGCCAATACCACTAGACCCTCCTGTTATTAGAACATGCTTCCCACCCAGATTTTTCAGACATGGCGAAGGTTTCCAAAGCAAGGTTTCCCACCAGCGCACACGAGGCCGAAGAGAAGTCTAGAAGGAGATGAGCACCTGGAGGAAGAGGCACGTAGGCCTCATGCGAGGACCCACGATGCCAATTCCTATACTTATAGTATTTCACGAATAATTCTAATTATTATTTTAATTGTAATACGTTAATGGTTTAAATTTTTTTTTTTAATAATAATTATTTAAAAAAAAAAAGTTGGGGGGGTTTCAAAAAAAAAAATTATTTTATTTAAATTTTAAATTAAATTAAGTTAAATTAATTAAATTTAATTAAGTTAAATTTAATTAAATAAAAATTTAATTAATTAAATTAAATTAAAATTAATTGGGTATTTTGATTTTTTTTTTATAAGTGAAACAAAAGAAAAATTTATGGAGTCTGTGGGAATTGAATCCTGAACCTCCCCACCAGTCAAAGTCTTGGAAAAGGCCATCCAACCAATGCACCACACCGTATTAATTTTACAAATAAATTCACAAATAAATACTTTAACTGTCATACCCAAGACCACCCACCAAGCGAAGTGTCTTAAGAAGGACACTAACGCCAAAAGGTACATAGCGTTGGTAAACGCCAAAACGGGGCTGGCAGTTGGAGATAATTGTTTAGATGTGTGGTTTAATCCTATTTAAATATTGAACGTGGTGATTATATAACCTTACAACATTTTTTTAATGTGATTAGGTAAATGTTTAAAAAAAAAAGGAGAGTAAACATGCTAAGGGATACCCTGATAAATGCGAGAAAGTTATGAACAATAAATCTAACCCATTGATTTTGGAGGACGACTAAGAATATGATAGAATCTTCAATGCATAGCCATCAGATCAGGGTTCGAGGTTAATTAAGATTAAAATATCATTAATTGTGCCATTTTCAATAGGTGTACGCCTTTCGGCGTAAATTAATAAACATAAAGTCGGAAGTCACTATAATCAAGTGGTAAGCGAAAAGTTAAAAAGGCTTAGACTAGGACAAGAAGGAAGGAGGCGACATATGTACTAGGAGAGTAAGCATAGGAAGTGGCGAGTGAGGTGCAAGGCTAACATAGCTACAGGGAAAAGGAACCAATAGTTATTTTCGTAGGGGCGAAGAAACTAAGCTTAGATTCTTAAACCTAACCATAACCTAGCCATTCCACTAATGGAGTAACATCTGTTTACAGAAAAGTAAAGAAAACTTATTCCTAAACCTGTTTCTAGTTTGAGTAGCACCAATTTGAAACATCATGGAACTCACCCTGACAACTTTGGTTGATGCAGGTCGGCATACAGGATGGTCAGGAATCGAGGGAGTCTAGGTAGGGGAGCGTCATCGCAATCACCGCCAACACCGCCAGTGCCACCACCACCATTGCCTGAACTAGCCCTCATACTGTGCTCGTTGGAAGCCATCAACGAGACTTTAAAGGGGCGAGAACCAGCAAGGATTGAAGTGGAACCCCCACCGTCTGGAACGTGTAATCTAGAAGCGTCAAGGGATTCAGGGGGAGGACCTCCACCTAAAGACATCACGCGAGAGCTGCAGAAGATCAAACTTCTGGAGTTTGCCAGAGGTTGCAGCAGTGAATGTGCAGAAGCATGGTTGGAAGGCATGACAAGGTGTTTTTCCTTAAGGGACTATGCGTCCAACACAAAGGCGAAGATCGCCATTTTTCAGTTAAGAGACAGTTCTTTGAACTGGTAGGGCAACTTGGAAAGACAACTGCACCTTACCCTAGACACAGTATCTTGGGAACTTTTCGAGGAGAGGTTCAGGAGGAACTATCTACTAGCGTACTACGAGGAACAACAGGTTCGGGCATTTCATGCCTTAGTACAGGGAAACAAAACTGTAGAAGAATATGAGATCAGGTTTATGGAACTGGTCAAATATGTGTCGTATATGGATAATGACCAACGACAGGCAGAGTGCTTCGTCTATGGATTGAACCCTAGGATAAGAGCTATGGTACGGATGTGGAAACAATCTTCAATAGCAGAATCAGTGGAAAATCCGCATTATGCAGAAGAACATATGAACTTGACCCGGGGTACAAGACCAACATTTCCACATCGCCCGGGGTTTGTAGGAAAGGCCCCACAAACATTTCCTAGGGGAGGGAGCTCAAGGCCACCGCCATATGGTAACAGATTCGCGCCAAGGACAGTAGCTGCAGGGATTTCAATGGCAATGAGTGCAAAATCTNGGATGTGGAAGCCGTCTTCAATAGCAGAGGTGGTGGAAAGTGCGCGTTATGTGGAAGAACATATGAACTTGACTGGGGGTGCAAGATCGACATTTCCGCATCGCCCGAAGTTCGTAGGAAAGGCCCTATGGACATTTCCTAGGGGAGGGGGCTCAAGGCCACCGCCTTATGGTAACAGATTCGCGCCAAGGACAGTAGCTATAGGGATTTCAATGGCAGTGAGTGCAACATCTTGTTCATCACCAACGGTGCAGACAGGACCACGACCATCTCAGGGAACAGTGAGCAGGGGCAGGGTTTCCAGGGGAAGGAACTCATTTCAAAGACAGACACATAACAATGCACAGGTTCAATTTGGTGTTACCTATTGGGGGTGCGGGGGACCCCATTACCAACATGACTGCCTGGAGTTACAATCAGGGTTCGTGCATAGAGAAGGAAAGGCACCGATGGGGAGAGCAAGTAGCAGCCACCATATTTATGCAGCAGTTAATAACCGCCAGGCCGAACATCAATCCATGGTGGTGGAGTCATCAGGTACGCTAAATCATATCAATGTTAAGATTTTGTTTGATTCTGGTG
>JZKD02S0775457.1:570378-586746 GCA_000966675.3 Picea glauca | reverse complement strand
AAAAGGGCCTTCCGAGCCTCATTGTAACCATCATCTTGCGAATGCGAGTAGCCGTCACATCTCTTCTCAGAGATAAGCTACCACCATTCTAGCGAGTCTTTCACTCTGTATTTTTTACAGTCTCTGTACATTTCTTTCATTAATAGAAATCATGTATTACTGTATCTCTATGTTTATGGTTGCATCTCTGATATATTTTCTGTTATATTACTGGATATACGCGATATCTCTGTGCATTTCTTTATTATATATCCGCTCTCATTTCGTGCCGAAAATAATCCGGATCACACTCTAGGTTGCTAGAAAAGAAGAATGAAGAAAATAAAAAGAGTTATGCAGAAGTACTCAAAGGAAGGAATCATGGTCAACCAGAATCTAAGAAAACTATTGAAGATACATCTTCAACAAGACCATCCATGTTCAAGACAAAAATAAGCTTCAATCATGATCATGATCGGTCAAGGAAAAAATTGAGAAGGAATACGCCACAAAGAAGATCACTCACTCCCAGGTATGTAAATTTATTTCATGGTCATTGTTTTTATTGTACTAACTTTGGACATAAGGTTCCAGATAGTAGGGATTATAAAATAAATATTCAAGCAAGAAGTGCCTATTGTTGACAATTTAAAACGTAAACGTAATTTTGCCCGCAAAGTGTTGCTAAAGCCTATTATTATATAAGACTAAATAATGCTAGTAGGTGGGACCCCCTTGAACTTTTGGAGAGTAGATCTGTTCATTTTCTATGTTATGATGATGTGTTGCAGAGTTTTACATGGTTGATGTTTATGTTGTTGTTAATGATATGAGTTGAGCTTTCGTGATGTTATCCCTTCATGTGACTACAACCTACTATTCATTAATGGTGATTGTTCCTATTTCACCTGCATAACAAACATGTTAGTAATATTACATGAAGGGAAGTTTTAAAGAAGGTAAAGTATTACAACGAGCACAAAGGGACCTGGTTCTACAATACTACATGCATAAAATACTTGTTGATTATTGTTAAACCCTATCTAACAAGGAAATGGCTATGAAATTGTGTTAAATTACATTTTTATATTCATATGGTGGAAATATTGGTGGCACATTTGGCAAGGTTATAATACAATGGTTATGCATTGGTTAATGGAATCAGTAGCTGATATACATATGTTATGAATGTCGGTGACTCATGGAAGTAATGGATTTGTGATTTTATATAGTCTATATGTATGGTGATTATGCTATGGTTCAGGTTGATGTTGATCATGCTATTGGTGATGATTCTATACATGATCTCTTAGATTGTATAGTGGTCAATTGATTTATTTGAGATATATTGGCAATATGAATATGGGTGGCACATTTGGCAAAGTAATAATGCGAATGGTTGAATTTTTATACGGAACTTGGATTATGCTATGGTTTAAATGTGTTGATATTCTCGATGCATGGGTTGATTAATGGTGTTATTGGGGGGCTCGTTGGCATGTACTATTGAGTAAATGAGGTGTGGGTGGAGGTGACGTACATTTACTGCATTTCACCTTTACCCTTCTTGTTGGCCGCCACCCTAGTCGGACTATTGTTTGATCTTGTTGTTGTATTCACGCTCTGAATTTTTAGCACGGTGAAACCGCTTGTCCACTTCTCGTATTAAGGATTTCGATTAATAGGTATGTCTCTTTTGGCCATTCTTGACTTCACTATGGTTAGGAAATGATTTTGGCTCAGTTGTGTGGGTTTGTGTTTATTTTGAGTGCTACAATTCCGTGGAATTTTGGTTTTGAATGGAAAATGGATGGTTCTGTTGTAATAGTTTTAAGTTCATCGAAATGGTTAGTCTTCCTGGGTGATAATTCTTTGTTACCACTATGTTTTGGTTGAAGGGTTTTGTTTAAATCATGGATGGATGGTTTCCTTCACAATTATTGGGTTTAACTAGAGTCATGTTTTCCTATTTTGACCCTATCAAGGAACTATCTGTCATTCACAAGTGAATCATAGTCCTCCTTGCGCATACACCTTTGGCCTCAAAGTTTCACTGTAGTTAGTTTTGTTCCTCTTGTGAAGGATACCATGCAAACCCTTAACCCTATAGACTAGAGTTGCACAAGGAGACTGTCGATTCTGCCAAGTTGTTTCTGATTATTGTGGTCTATTACTTTGAATATGGGCTCACCAGTTGGTAGTGTAGCAGTCGTGTTGGTATGAATTTCCGTCACTGCCTCTGTGATAATAGCGTGAACCTTGCATTTCCAATTTGCACTTCTAAAGTTAACAGTCCCCACCTGATGTCAAAGAACTCAATTTTTTTTAATGGAAGTGCCTCTTCCCATTTCAATTGGATGCGTGGGTATACACAGCTACCATGGCTTGTTCGGTTGATTGATTTTTTTGCCACAGTGGAAAATTGTTGGTTGATGTACTCTCACTAGTTTTGCACTTATGGCGATTTGGTTGATGGTTGACATTGGTCACAAAAATGCTTAGGGTTTCTCACACAGGTCGCATCTGTGTATGGTGTTTTCCAAATGAATCATGAGGCATAATAACTATGATTTCCCTGGGGCCGAGTGATAATCGAATTGGATAACTATAGAAGGCATATTCATGGCATCCTTGTGTTGTTGGTTGAGTAAGCCTCAGTGTGCATAGCTTGATTGAATCATGGTGTGACTTAAATGAACCAACCACTTATTAATGCACATAGCCTCAATGTGATATGTTGAGTTATTATCATGACAGTGTGTTTGTTGTGATAAGTGGAAATGTTGCATTGTGGAGTTTAGTTAGTTGTGCTCTATGTGTAGTATGGACAATTTGTTTTTATACTTAGTGATGCCCTCGTATTTTTAAGAATTTTATTTATTGAAATTGGCCATTGTTGATGACAGTCGTGTTGGATATTTGGTTCGGCTTTTAAGTTGCATTGAGTTGTTTTTTTTTACAGTGGCATGGTTACATTTCCTTGGAAATTTACTCTTGCATAGCCTGTGTCTAAATGGTGGTTGTTGGTTGTATATTCAAATGTCATTTAAGGCATGGCATGTGAGGTTTTGATTATTTTGGTCTTTTTACTGCATATATATATGGGAACGAGTATCATTATAGATCTTGATTGGATTTATTGCAGAAATAGTGACTTCATTATTTTGGAAACATGACTTTTAAATATAGATTTGGATTGAAGAAATGTATGGCAGTGGTGGATATTAATGATTATATATTGGGAATGAGTGTTGTTGTTGACTGTTATAAAATGCAGAATGTGAGAATAAAGGGAAGAGAACCTCTTACAAATTGTGTGAAATACTTTCTGTTTTGAAATGGCACTGTGTTGGATATTAATGGGTAGTGAACTAGTCAAATACACAAGATATATTACTCAGTCATCTGAATGTGGGTTTGTGCATCTATTCTTACTACGAAATGTTTTATGGATCGCTTGATTAATTTCATGAACAGTAATCATTATCCTCCCCTCTCATTATCTCACTTTCCACTAATTAGAAACCCTTCACATATCCCAAATTCACCGTTTCACTTCTTGTTCTGATATTGATTAAGACCAAGATAATTTATGTGTTAAGTGGATGAAGTTGTAATATCTTGAGTAGATTGTAGAGAGGTTTTATTTGGTTGATTTATATTTGATTGTTGTTATCATTGACCACTAACCATTTCTTCTCCCCTTTGATTATATCATATTTTCTCTCAATACAAACCCCCCACGTTTCCCAGAACATTGTTTCACCCCCCTGGTCATTGATTAACATTAGAACAATTTGTAAGGATTGGATTGCATGAGCCTAATACATTCTGAGCCAAATCTATTTTGTATTTTTTTAAGAGTTGTCATGCATGGCTACTTAAAGACTATTTTCTAATCAATTACATATGTAGGATGATTTTTTTTCATTCAGGGAATCCATGGCCGAGGAAACAGAGGTAGAGCTAACTGGAATTGAATCCCAAGAAGGCCTAGGTTCTCTATAAATTTTGATGTTGATTCAGAAGATCTTGGCCAATTTTTTCATGTTGGATTATTTAATTGGATTGGGAAGGGAATAGTCCAACCTAGGCCTGAAAGGCCTCCTTTCCAATCTCCTCAAGCCCCTAACATCCCTGTGCCTCCTCATATCTCTTTACAGCCTAAAGTCCCTAAAAATGATGGGTGGCAGGATATTCTTCACCCAACAGTCTCCCAACACCGTGGCTGGCCTAACTTGACTTTGCCTGCTCCACCACCTTTGAAACCCATTGTCCAAACTGCCCCTAACCACTCGCCAGAACAATCCTCCCATGCTAGAAAAAGATTGAAGACTAAATCCCACCATTCATTTGATAAAGGAAAATATATTGATTCCCCTTCCTCACCCTCCAATGACTCTGATAAATTTGTGTCTTCACGGGTGCATTTGAGGGATGATTGTCCCCATGTGATCAGTGAGATAAATCCTAAAGACTCTGCACAGCCCAAGGCTAATTCAGAAAAATTGAGAGGTGATAGCAACAACCAAGGAAGGGTTGCATCATAGACTGGAAAATATGGCTTTTTAATTTTATGTTATCTATTGTTTTATGACAGTGGACTTCCTGGATTTTTGACAGCATGTTTTATTTTGGATATATGAGTATTATTTTCAAATATTTTTATATTTCATGAGCTAAAATTACCAAAAGAAAATATATTGATGGGAGACACAAGGAAGTGTGTTTTTCTTAACTAATGGTTATGTTATGATTATTATGATTGTTATGAGCTAAAGAGAGTCACAAGGGGTCCCACCTACTAGTTATTATTTATGTATTTATGACCCTATTATGATTATTACTTCCCCCCTCCCAACTAAAGTTAGTTGAGTCTTTAGTTAGCTTAAATAATGAGTTGGTTCAACTACTTCAACCAATTGTGATTTGTTAAAAGAAGAAGTAAATGGAGGAACAAGAGGAGGATAGAAGCAGAAGCATGCTAAGGTTTCCTCTTTGAGTTTATGTTGAGATAATTCAGTTTTCATTCATTCATATATTCATCATAGCTTAATTATATTTTATGATAGCATGGTCTTATTGTAGACAACAATATTCAGGGTTGAATCAAATCATTCAGACACTTGTTCTTCAGAGGTCTTGATCTATCTTTGATAGTCTATGTAGACTTGTCGGTTTGTGAATTAGTTTTCATGATTGACAAAGGCTATTGTGCAGAATCAAGTGGGCAGAAATCAGTGGAAAGTTGATCCAGATTTTAGAGTTCAATTTTCGTTTTCTGTCAGAGGTTCTTTTGTATGTTCCATCAGGGATGTCTAAGTTTGACTTTGGTCCAAAATTTTTGTATGAGATTTTGTAAAGAAAATGAGTCTTTGGTGAATTGGAATGAAATAAGGATTGCTTTATGTGTCAATTGTCTTGATTATCATCTTGGTGTATTTACTTATGTTCTTACATTTATTTAATCAACTGATATATTCATAAAAATACATAAAAAGTGAAATTCCAACAAGCTTTTTTTTGTTGATAAAAGACTAGCCTAAGCACTTGTAATTAATACTTGCGAGTTAGGATATTATTTTTGTTGGCTACAAACATAGGGTGATATTCCCGTCTACTTTAATTTAGCCAAGTAAAGTCTCAAAATGCTTGAGTAAGATCAATTCATATATTTTCCTCAATATTTATTTGGCAACCGTATTGGGGAGATATTTGATATCTCTTCGGTTAAATTTTATACTCAATTTTCATTGATACATCTTTCTTTTTTTGTTATTGATTCTTTGATTGTTTTGCTTAATGGTTGTTCCTTCTACGAGACAACCCAATCTTGAGCCTAGTCTCCAAGACCAGACCAACATTGCTTTGAACCTGTTTCATACTATTTTAGACAATGCTAGGACCTGTGTTGAGCTTAACCTTTCTTGGGTAGCAATTGAACAAGATATTACTTCTCAAGAACAATTGGAAGCTAGATGTAGACAACCTAGAAATCAGCAGTAACCATTTTCAAGTCTTGGACTTTTTTTCATGTCCTTAGATTCTCTTGATTCTAGAAGAAGAAGAGGATTGTCACCAGAAATCAATCCTATTACTGAAATAGGAAGGAGAAATGTTGTGTTAGATACCCAACAAAGTTTTCTAAGGAGAAATTTATTTGATTCATCCGGCTCATCTTTGTTTCCCTCATCTATCATCCACAAGATGGAATCTAGTGGTGGCTCTGGTGGTACTGGAAGTGCCCCATATTCCCAGTCTTCATCATCATCGGTGATTGGTAGCTTGTACAACCACCATATCCTTGTCCAATCTACTACGAACCCCACCAAAGTCATCAAGAAGTATGGAATTTTTCGGTTTGAATAAGACACCACAACTACACCATGGCATGTGTCCTCTCCTCTTAACCTAGCTCCTGCTACTCGTCCACTTGCAAATTTTAAAGAGCATTTGCCTAAGTTTTTAGGAAATAACATTGTCATTACCAATGAACACCTAGTGGCATTTTCTAATGCTTGTCATAACATAGGGGACAACGACAACGATACTTGCATGAGCCTATTCATCAATTCCTTGGAAGGGCAGGTTATGGATGAATTATTTGGCCTTCCTCCTAAGATTTTGTCTATGTGGGAGGAATTAATCTAATGGTTCAGATCCACTTACGGGAAATCCAAAATCCCTGATGAGAAGTTAAGGGAGTACAATAACATCGCTTACAAAGATGGTGATACCATCAGGTCTTTCAACTTGCATGTCACCAAGTTGTATAATCAAATCCATGAACTTATTCACCCTCATAACCAAGCCACCTTCATGCATTACTACAATGCATTGCCTTCTCCTTACTATCATAGGTTGGAGGAAAAATCCATTTATAATCTTGGTTTCACTCTGCACAGTTGTTCAAAGTATGAAGAATAGCTTGAACGAACTGATCTACCCTAGGGAGAATCAGTTAGATAGACATACATGTTCACTCTCTTACAACTAGTACAAGATATGAACAATCGTATGATAGCATTCGAGCGGAAGGGTACTATCTCACCTCTCACCCCAGGAACTTCATCCTCTACCTCCACTCATTTTAGAAGTCCAGTTGAAAATAATTTTCAGCCCAAAGCTATCCTGCCTAGGGGTTGGTGTAACTTTTGTGAGGAACACAATGAAGAAACCATGTGTGAGGTAAGAGTTCTAGAGACAATATCTTTGATAAAAGACCATAAACTACTATCGTTTTCCTATATTTTTTTGAGCCATAAGATGTCATGGTCATCAATACCAGGAACAAATCCTATGCCCCAAAATCCAAGTTTGACCCTCCTCACAGTTCTTCTAGCCCGAGCTCATCCTCAACTGTTGTTGTGCCCCAGGTTCCCAAAATTCCCGAGAGTCATGGAATTACTCCTCCTCCCCCTTATTCCAAATACAATATCTTGAATCAATTGGATAAAATCAAAGAATATGAAACCCTCCTAGACATGGTTGTCGTCACTGAACAACAGATGCATCTAAAAAAATTCATGGAAGGAAAATCTTTCATTGTGGCCAATCATTCTGAAGAGGTAAGCTAAGAGGATTCTTCTGTAAATAAAGTAGGTGTACATAAATTCAGATACCCTGTAAAAAATACCCCTTTTTATATTTCTATAAATATCATGGATAAAATCGCCCATTGTTGCCTCATTAATGGTGGTTCAGGCCCAAGTATCATGTTGAAGATTATTATGGAAGAGCTAGGCTTATCTTGTACAAATGAAAATGCCTAAAGCATGCTTTCCTATAATAGTCTACAAAAAACAACCATAGATGATATTAAAGATGTAACCTTGGTTTTATGCACTCACCCTGAGATAAGGACAACCCTCAGCATTCAGGTGATTGATATGCCTATAAGCAATTATTCAATTATCCTGGGAAGAGATTGGCAAGCCCTAACGGGTGGATACCTCTCACTCAATAGGATGCATTTATTTGTTCCTTGGAATGGTAAGAATATCATTGTTCTTAGAGAGGGAAGGATTTCACCCTACATAGAGAATGTCCTGCAATCTAACCTAAACTATGTCAAAGAATACCTAGGAGTATATTCCATCTTTGATGAAGAAGAAAATATTCCTTTGGAAAGAATTGATTTAGATAATGATTTATGGCATATGTACTTTGATGGTTCATGCTCTAGTGAAGTAAATGGGGATGGAATTACCTTGGTTTCTCATGCAGGGAAAATTCATAATATGTCCTATAGGTTAGAGTTTATTTTTTTGATTAATGCTATTGATTTTGAAGCTTTATTATTAGGCGTTGAGAATTCCCTTAATCTCAGTTGTGGTCACCTTTCAGTTTTTGGAGGTTCTAAGATTGTTGTGAATGTAATACACAAGATATGACCTCCTAGAAATGAGCTAATGGAACAATACTCCCAAACTATTTGGGCACTTGTCTCAAACCTTCTATATTTCAACATCACTTATGTGAAGAAGGAGTTGAATTCCATGGCTGATCAGTTAGTTGTTTTTGCAACCTCTCCTAATCAGAAAATTTTGCCTCACATACCCAATTGCGCTTTTAAATCCCTATATCATCCATATTCTCCTAACAATGTAGGATCTTAGAAGGCCCTCCCTGATGATGAGAGAATTTGTTCTATCATCCAAGATGAACCTCTTAAGCCCAAGGAAACTATATCCATAGAAAATAATAGGACTCCTGACAGCTTGAATCCTCTTGAGGGTTCATATTTTTTTAGTGTTGGAGGCAATAAAGAAAAGGAAGAGGAGTTACAAGTGAAGGTAGTTGAATTCATCCCCGTGAACATTAGGACACATGGATCCTCATCGAACGTTAAAATAAATGTCTAGGGTTCTGATAAAGAATAAATGAAGTATGTTGAATTACTTGGTGGATTTCAAAAGGTTTTTGCTTGGTTTAATGCAGATATTCCTGGTTTTGATCCAGGTCTTGTTCAACATACTATGAAACCATCTAGGCAAAATCAAAAACTTATTAACTTTGCACTAAAAGAAACCTTTTGTAAGGAGTCAAGGAATTTCTCAAGGAATGAAATGTTTTTCTTATTCCACCATAAATGGGTTTCAAAATGGGAACCTACTTTGAAGACCACTGATAATATTATAACCTGCATTAGTCTTCAAAATTTCAGGAAAGAAATTATGAGAAATCCTTCCCCCCCTCTCAGTATGAAAATGTTTCTGTAACAGGTCATAGCGTTACACTTGGAGCCCTTACTTGACTGTTTGTTTGGTTACAATAAAATCAAGGTAGAAGGGGAAAATATTCACAAAACCACTTTTACTACTAATTGTGATGCTACATCTTACAATTGCCTGCCTTTTGATTTATTTTATACAAGTATATCCTTAAAAAGGCCTATACACAAAACTTTCGATGAATTGGTCAGTCTCCATGCTTATCTTGATGATTTAATCGTACGGGTCAAAAGGTTGATAGTTACGTCAAAATTTAAAGTTTTGGGTCATTTCTAGATTACTTTTGTCCTGGACACTAACTCAGAAATTTCAAAGGAATTATGGAGACAATGGTTTTCCCACACCACTAACAGCCCTCGCTTGAAGTATTGTGAGGGACTAGCGTGAAAGGTATTTTTGTTGATTGTATTCTTCTGTATACTAGTAGTTTAGCTCTGCTTTCAATTTTTGGGCTTCTTTTTACTGCTTTACATATTTTTTCTTTCTGAGTTGAATTTTTTGCTACATTTTTTTTTGTCTTTTACCGTTGTTTCTTTAATTTATGCATTATGACTTCGGTTGTAATTTTTGTCTTTGTCATCTTTTAAGTGTTTGGTCAATTTAGAAGGTCGGATCAATTCTACCACAGTGACTCCTCCGCAAAATCATTTTTAGTCAATAACAATCAAGCTTACATAGTTTTTATGATCTCTCCTTTGAAGGGCCTTTGAATTTGTTACATATTTCCACTACTATCTTACGAGGAATTGCTTGTTTCTCGCTTCTTCTTTCCATTTCTCCATCCATCGAGATATTAAGAGAAAATCTGTAAGTTTTCCTCTTTCAAGTTGAGATCATTTTACAGTTAAATGATTATGAATATAGTGATAAAACCCTAATCATCTTTCCATTAAATCTGCTTGCTTCCCCATGTTTCATAATAATTTGAGTTGCGTATTCTTATGGTTACTATCCTTGATCTGTGAAACCATGAGTTCTGAGTTATGATTTGTTAAAAACAAATTTCTTTGTGGACTCACCATTTTGTTGACGATTTAAAATTTCAACGTAATTTCACTCGCAAACTGTTGCTAAATCTTATTATTATATAAGACTAAATAATGCTAGTAGGTGGGACCCCCTTGAACTTTTGGAGAGCATATATGTTCATTTTTTATGTTATGATGATGTGATGTTGAGTTTTACATGGTTGACGTTGATGTCATTATTATTGATATGAGTTGAGCTTTCGTGATGTTATCCCTTCATGTGACTACAACCTCTTATTCATTAATGGTGATTGTTCCTATTGCACCTGCATAACAAACATGTTAGTAAAATTACATGAAGGGAAATTTTGAAGAAGGTAAAGTATTACAACAAGTCCAAAGGGACTTGGTTCTACAATACTACATGCATAAAATAGTTGTTGATTATTGTTAAACCCTAGCTAACAGGGAAATGGCTATGAAATTGTGTTAAATTGCATTTTTAATGCATATGGTGGAAATCTTGGTGCCGCATTTGGCAAGGTGATAATGCAATGGTTATGCATTGGTTAATGCAATCAGTAGATGATATACATATGTTATGAACGTTGCTGGCTCATGGAAGTAATGGATTTACAATTTTATATAGTCTATATATATGGTGATTATGCTATGGTTCAGGTTGATGTTGATCACACTATTGGTGATAATTCTATACATGATCTCTTACATTGTATAGTGGTCAAGCAATTTATTTGAGTTATATTGGGAATATGAGTATGGGTGGCTCATTTAGAAAAGTAAAAAAGTGAATGGTTGAATTGTTATATGGAACTTGGATTATACTATAGTTTAAATGTGTTTATATTCTCGATGCATGGGTTGATTAATGGTGTTAATGGGGGGTTCATTGGCATGTACTGTTGAGTAAATGATGTGTGGGTGGAGGTGACGTGCATTTACTGCACATCACCTTTACCCTTCTCGTTGGTTGCCACCCTAGTCTGACTATTGTTTGATCTTGTTGTTGTGTTCACGCTCTGGATTTTTAGCAAGGTGAAATCACTCGACCACTTCTCATATTAAGGATTTTGATTAACATGTATGTCTCTTTTGGCCATTCTTGAATTCACTCTAGTTATGAAATGATTTTGGCTCATTTCTGTGGCTTTTTGTTTTTCCTGAGTGTTGCAACTGGGTGGAATTTTGGTTTTTAATTTAAATTGGATGGTTCTATCGTAATAGTTTTAAGTTCATAAAAATGGTTAGTCTTCCTGGGTGATAATTCCTTGTTACCATTGCATTTTGGTTGAAGGGTTTTTTTTAAATCATGGCTGGATGGTTTCTTTCATGATTCTTGGGTTTAACTAGAGCCTTGTTTTCCTGTTTCGGCCCTGTCAAGGAATTGTCTCTCGTTCACAAGCGAATCATAGTCCTCCTTGTGTGTACATCTTTGGCCTCTAAGTTTCACTGTAGTTAGTTTCGTTCCTCCCGTGAAGGCTACCGTGCAAACCCTTAACCCTGTAGACTGGAGTTGCACAGGGAGATTATCGAGTTTGCCAAGTTGTTTCTAGTTATTGTGGTTTATTACTTTGAATACGGGCTCACCCATTGGTCATGTAGCAGTCATGTTGATATGGATTTTTGTCATTTCCTCTATGATAATAGCGTGAACCTTACATTTCCAATTTTCACTTCTAAAGTTCACACTCACCCACCCGATGTCAAAGAACTCAATTATTTTTAATGGAAGGGCCTATGCCCATTTTGATTGGATGCACGGATTTACACAGCTACCATGACTTGTTCGGTTGATTGATTGTTTACCACAGTGGAGAATTGTTGGTTGATGTACAGTCACTACTTTTTCTCTTATGGTGATTTGGTTCATGGATGACATTGGTCGCAAATGCTTAGTGTTTCTCACACAGGTTGTGTCCATGTATGGTGTTTTTCAAATGAAACATGAGGCATGATAACTATGGTTTCCCTAAGGCTGAATGATAATCAAACTGGATAACTATCGAAGGCATATCCATGGAATCCTTGTGTTGTTGGTTGAGTAAGCCTGAGTTCACACAACTTGATTGAATCATAGTGTGACTTAAACTAACCAACCACTTATTAATGCACACAGCCTTAGCACGATATGTTGAGTTATTATCATGACTATATGTTTGTTGTGATAAGTGGAAATGTTGCATTGTGGAGTTTATATTTTTTTATACTCAGTGATACCCCCAGAGTTTTAAGCATATTATTTATTGAACTTTGCCAATGTTGATGATAGTTGTGTTGTATATTTGGATCATCTTTTAAGTCACATTGAGTTGTTTTGTTTTGCAGTGTCATGGTTACATTGCCTTGGAAATTTACTTTTGCATAGCCTGTGTCTAAATGGTGGTTATTGGTTGTATAGTCAATTGTCATTTCAGGCGTGGCATGTGAGGTTTTGATTATTTTGGTATTTTTACTGCATATATATATGGGAACGAATATCATTATAGATCTTGATTGGCTCTATTGCAGAAATAGTGACTTCATTATTTTGGAAACATGACTTTTAAATATAGATGTGGATTGAAGAAATGTATGATAGTGGTAGATATTAATGAATACAGATTGGGAATGAGTGTTGTTGTTGACTATTATAAAATGAAGAATGCACAAATAAAGGGAACGAAACCTCTTACAAATTGTGTGAAATACTTATTGTTTTGAAATCGCACTGTGTTGGATATTAATGGACAGTGAACTAGTCAAATACACATGAATTATTACTCAGTCATCTGATTGTTGGTTGATGCATCTATTCTTGCTCTGGAATGTTTTATGGATCACTTGACTAATTTCATGAACAATAATCGTTGTCCTCTCCTCTCATTATCTCACTTTCCGCTAATTAAAAACCCTTCACATGTCCCAAATTCTCTGTTTCACTCCTTGTTCTGATATTAATTATAGCCAAGAGAATTTATGTGTTAAGTGGATGAAGTGGAAATATCTTAAGTAGATTGCAGAGAGGTTTTATTTGTTTCATTTACATTTGATTATTGTTATGATTGACCAATGACCATTTCTTCTCCCCTTTCATTATATCATATTTTCTCTCAATACAAACCCCTCACATTTTCCAGAACATTGTTTCACCCCCCTGCTCGATGATTAAGATTAGAACAATTTGTATGGATTGGATTGCATGAGCCTGATACATTCTGAGCCAAATATATTTTGTATTTTTTTTAAGAGTTGTCATGCATGGCTAATTAAAGACTATTTTCTAATCGATTACACATGTAGGATGAGTTTTTTCACTTGGGGAAGACATGTCCAAGGAAACAAAGGTAGAGGTAAATGGAACCAAGGCCCAAGAAGGCCCAGGTTCTCTATACATTTTGAAGTTGATTCCGAAGATCTTGACCAATTGTTTCATGTTGGATTCTTTAATTGGATTGGGTAGAGAATAGTCCAAGATAGGCCTACAAGGCCTCCTTTCCAAGCCCCTCAAGCCGCCGACATCCCTGTTCCTCCTCATGTCTCTTTATAGCCTAAAGTCCCTAAACATGATGGGTGGCAGGACATTTTTCACCCGACATTCTCCCAACGTCATGGCTAGACCAACATGACTTTGCCTGCTCCTCCACCTTTGAACCCTATTGTCCAAGCTTCCCCTAACCACCCGCCAATGCAATCCTCCCACGTTAACAAGAGATTGAAGACTGAATCCCACCATGCATTTGATAAAGGAAAATATATTGCTACCCCTTCCTCACTCTCTGATTACTCGCACAAATTTGTGTCTTCACGGATGCATTTCAGGGAAGATTGTCCCCATGTGATAAGTGAGATAAATCCTAAAGACTATGCCCAGCCCAAGGATAATTCAGGAAAATCGAGAGGTGACAACAGGAACCTGTTGGCATGTTTTATAGGCAGCATATTCTTGTCATTGATGGAAAGTACAACAACGACGCTAGCTCAAGTATAGTAAGAATGTGCCAGACGGGCACCAGAAGTATTTTGGGAAGATGCAACAGAGAAATCTCAATAATATCAGAAGAGATAGTGTAGAGTATGCATGTTTTTCATTGATGGCAAAGATCACGACCAATAGTTCAGGGATAATGGCATGGCAAAGGCAAGGAAGATCAGAAATGATGATGGCATGGAAAGATCAGAAGCATAACAATGAAGAGAAACAATGATCGTTGGATCCCATTCATAATTCCCGATGATCGTCAGATCTAAATCTAGACAGGAGGGGCACAAAGATTGAGGATAGATCTCGGGTTTTAAATCTGAGTGCAGGGTCCGACCATCATTGGATCCAGGAGAATGTGGATGTTCTTAAAAGTGCTAGGAGAAGTGGGCTTACAAAATATTGAAATAGGCACATCAACAAAGGTTTCAGATACTGAGAGTTGGAGGAGTCAAGATTCGAGACTCTTCATCACAGGAGTCCTAAAGTTATGAAATGTGAAACATCGAAATCCTGAAATAGGCACATCAACAACGGTTTCGGATACCGGGAGTTGGAGGAGTCAAGAATTGAGACTCTTCATCACAAGAGTCCCAAAGTGCGGAAATGTGAAATGCAAAAAATATTAAAACAGGCACATCAACTGGAGTTTCAGATACCAAGAGTTGGAGGAGTCAAGAGTCGAGACTCTTCATCATAGGAGTCTCGAAGTGTCGAAATGTGAAATGCCAAAAATCTCGAAATAGGCACATCGACCAGATTTGCAGATACTGGGAGTTGGAGGAGCCAAGAGTCAAGACTCTTCATCATAGGAGTGTCAAAGTGCTGAAATGCGAAATTCTGAAAATCCCGAAATAGGCAAATCAACCGGAGTTTCGGATTCTGGGAGTTGGAGGAGTCAAGAGTCGAGACTCTTCATCACAGGAGTCTCGAAGTGCCGAAATATGAATTTGTGAAAGCGTTGTATGGATAAGAACTTGGTCACCACCGGTGGTCACATCGTCGAAGAGTTGTAGAGAAGAGCTCCAAGAGACAAGCTCCATTCCAGAGGTTGGGACATGGAGATTCGAGATGACTAATCACAGAATCCCCAAAACACGAAATGCGAAATGCGTGTTCAGAATTGGCCCCTAGTCATAACCTATGGTCACATCGACGAAGGCTCAAGGGAAGAGGTAGCACAAAGCTAATATCCATTTCATAGATCATGACTTGGAGAGACAAGATGCCTCACCATAGGAATGCCAAAATGCCAAATTGAGAAATGGCGAAATAAGCATGAGAACCATCATTTATGATCCAATGGTGCAGGTTATTCGGGAATATGATCGAAGGGCTACTATCTCTCTTCAAAGTTAATCGATCAATGGAGATTCAGTTGTGGATGCAGTTTTTGGAGGTTAACAGTGTAACTGTGTTGGCATGCAACCCATTTTTTCCATTATCTTATAAGCTGCCTACACCTATGTTTTGCAAACATCATTTTTTTTCATCACATTTTTCTGATGAATGACATTTTCAATTTTTGCGACACTTGCACATTCTCCTTCGTTTTGTTTTCACGACTGTAAGCATGAAAACTTCACCTTTTGAAGTCACACTGAAGTCATTATTTGAAATGCCAATATCTCTTTTGTCGATATGCCTATCACACTTACCTTTTATTTATTATAATACAACTGGCAAGATCCTTTGATCGATACTCATACTTCGATTGATTGTGTAATTTGGTTTTATTGAGTTTGTAAGGCATTGACATTTGGATTTTCTTTTTATTTGACCTACTTGACCTTTGGTTTCATAAGATACATGGGTATAATGGTTAAATCTTTCATATATGTCTTTTGATATAATGCCTATGTGCATGTTTTCACAACTATTCGCTTGTTGATTATATCAAGGCCCATTGGCATTTTGGTTAAAAATATTGATACGAGTTGTTACAATACATTGGCACATGGTTAAACGTTTGGCATTGGTTTTAATTGTCAGGCGAAATCTATGTCGTTATAATAACGTTGCAGTACTTGCCCAACCATTTAATTGTCAACCCGGGGTACGTAGACTGACGAAGGACATGCACTGTATATGCAAGACTGAAGTAGAACTAATCTAATATAATCTATGTTGCTGAAATCAAACTGATCTAAGAAAGCATTGAAACACTAACTAGGAAAGCATGAAATTGCCTAAGGGAAATACAACATGT
>JZKD02S0775457.1:549753-563018 GCA_000966675.3 Picea glauca | reverse complement strand
TGAATCCCAAATGTATTTATGAAAATGATATGACGAAGGTTTAATTGGGCGATGAAATGTAAGGAATAGTGAAGGGAAAGGTGGATGAAAATACGACATTTCTGAGTCCCAACATTAATTTGAATATTGTTGGTTTAATAACTTTGGCACAACGATTGATTACGCATTGGTTTATACACTTATCATTATTTCATTGATTGGGAAAATGACTTGAATGTTGAATTATGCTATAGTGGGTTGAACAGCTATGAAAATCGGCGGTTGTACTTTGGCAATAGTTTTTATAGATAGACTCCACCACCTTCGCACGATAGCATTTATGTCTATCCTTTATTCCCTGCTTACCTCTGTTAGATCAGGTAGCTCTACTCCTGTGTGTGCTACGATCCAAACCCTTGGCTTACCATGTGTTCGGCTCCATGGCACCAGTCGTTCGAATCGAGCCAAATGACAACCAAGCCTTGTTAATGTTTGACAATACCCGCAAAGACTTGGAGGATAACGGATGGCTTACTTTCGTGAAACGATTTGAGGGTTTTAATTTAGCTGTGGCACGGCAGTTTTCCATGACCTTCGATAGCTGTAGAGCCAAGGTGGGCGATACACAGTTGGAAATCGATGAGGAATTTATCAGTTTTGCTACAGGCTTACCTGCTACAGGCCAGCGGTGGTTCAAAAATTGTAAGGTCGAGGAGGTTCCATGGACACTGTTGTTCCTCTCGCGCAAAGTCACCTCTTGTGACAGAGGTATGCCCATCTCTGCACTTAAACAATTATGGCACGATACTTTGATAATAATCAAACAATTCGTGACCTGTGAAGGTCGATATGGACTTGTGCTTCTCTACCACCTGCGTTTGCTAATGAATTTTATGGGATACTCATTGAATATGCCCTTTTACTTTCATCATAGCCTATATAAAATGTCGAAAAGATTTAAAAGGAAGAAGAATGACAGTAGCCTGTTCCACTATGGGCTCATTAATCTTATCATTGTTTAACACTTAAGTCTACATGGTGATAGCTGGGAAGCTTTCGTAGCACATAATGGTTTCAAGGACACAAACCCTATACAGGTTGACAAGCCTGTGGTGAGTGAAGTCATGGTTGTGCCCCCCGTGCCCTTCCATATCCTATTGCCTACTCCTAAGCCTTCATCCTACCCTCCTATCGACTTACTAGACATTGGAACTGAGAAGCCCAAGACTATTAAAAAGCCTGTCAGCAGAAAACCCAAGGCAAACCCTACTGCTAATTCCAAGGGTAAAAATAAAGCTAGGTTCATTTCAAGGATGGATAGAACCAAACCTAAACCATCTATTGAGTCAAAGCCTATAATCCTTAGTGAGGATTCTGACTCGGACATAGAACGTCTTTTAGTCGATGAGTACTCGTACTCGCAGGGTTTATGCCCCGAACCACCTTATGATTTCGTGAAAAATATTCCCCCTTGCCTAAAAGATAATCCTAGCTACCCTGGTATTAAATTGCCTAGCAAAACCCTCCGCCATATGTCCAAACCCTCGCCTTCTCTTACAAAACCCGAACAGCCTTCCTGTGACCAATGCGGGTTATGGTTGGAACGGTACTACATTGATGTCCCCCTACTCCAATCGAAAATTCAATCACTGGAAGATCAAATTGCAGTGTTGACCAATCAAAGAGATAAGTTCCAAACAGCTGATAATAAGCAGAAGACAATAGGCTCCATCCTTTTCAAGAATGTTGAATCGTCCATAGCCGTTATCAACTCTAAATTGGCATGATCAAGACGTCTCGTCGCTATACAGGTATGATTTTGGATATTGTTTTAGTTTTTTGAATAAATAGGATTAATATAATGGGTCAAATTTGGTTCTTGAATAGCTCTGTCATATTTCAAAATGGCTCTTTTATAACGACATTCATCCTATATACATTTCACTTTCCTAAAAATAAACGAAATTTCATTTAGAATATATGATTTGATTATTCACGGTATAGCCATCGATATATTTTTATTCGATTTGAATGGTTCTCGTTTGGATTTGATTTAATGGTTTGCCTGATTAAGTTAACGAAATTGATGATTCACTTTCAATTGAATTGGTTTGGTATCTACTCTGAACAGTAAGTTTTTCATGCTCAAATTAGAATACGATCATTTTGGATTTGATTTCGTTATGGTTCGGACGCTCTGATTGGTAAACGATTTCAATAAATTTGGTTGTTACAATGCTGTGTCATATAATGTTCTAAATTTGATCATTTCTAAGTTGGGAAAAATGACTCTGTTTTTTTTATAAAAAAAAGGTTCTCATCCAAGCATGTGCAAATGCGCCCAAATCATGGAATAGATTCGATTCATGATACCTATGCTAAACCCCAGCCGATTGATTCCTTTGATTGGATTGTTGTTAGTTCGATCATTTCCATGAGTCAGATTTGTATCGTAAATGAATGCTCTGTTTGATTTTGATTTGTAAAAAAAAAACAAATTGACCAACATTCGTTATTTTTTTTGCCAAATCCGATTATAATTCATTGTCAAATGAACGATTTTGATCAAGTTAAATCAATCTTGTTTTCCCAACTTGCAATAATAGATTACGAATTATGTTGTTAATCAATCGATCCTGTTACGATTTTATTTGAATTGATTTTCACGCCAGTTTGAATTGATCTATTTGTGGCATGAATCGTTTACTGTGTCAACACAGTTATAACGATTTGAAAATGATCTTTTCGAATTCATATTTCCTATTGACAAGGTAGCGTAGCAGTTGCTTGCGATTTGTTGTAATTATATTGAATTTGATTTGTTATGAAACGATTGCATTGTTGTTCCACATAATTTTGTCACTCGACTTTGTGGTAACAAACAAAACAAAGTATGACTATCTCTGTAGTCATTTAATTGATTTGGATCCTGTTTGATTTTGAATGGTATAACAAACTTAAATTAAATGACTCATTTTCAAATGGCTATTGGATGTCAATTAAATTCAAATCTTTAAAATATTTTCAATTGATTTTAATTCTGATTCTGTATCTTACTTAGACTAGCTACAGAATCAGATGATTTTGTAGCTAGCCTATAGAATTAGATTTTTATTATTTTATTAATAAAAGATCCTTCTAACTTGTCTATTTTGGACCCTTTTCAGGTGAATTCGAATTGCATGGGACTTGATGGACAGTTTAGAGGATATTTTGATATTTTAGTTTTGTTTTAGTTTCCTAGCTTAGTCAATTTTGGGATATCTTCCCAGATTTTATGTAAACAGTTTTATAACTTCCACAGGGAGGTTTTACCCTGTGGAAAACTTATAAATAGTTATTATTTTTGTAATAATGATCATCCTCATTCATGGGAGAACAAGGATATGGATTTCTAATACAAACTGAGACATAAGTTGATGTTCTGCTACAGCTTTTTCTTTCATAATATCAATCTTTTGTTTCATGTTTATGTTTATCAATTTGCACTTGATTAATGACTACTTTAGATATCTTAGTCTTTTGCAAACTGATATGATTTAATTAATATGGTACATGCCTGACATCTTTCAACATTTAAAACACAGCAATTACTTGGTTCAGTTTATGAATGACATATTTCTCTTCTTCATCAATTGAATTATTTTGTATAAGTCTTTGCATACAGGTTTACCTAATTGTTAAGATTTATAAATTATATGATTGTTGTGATTTTTATGTCTTGTTTTTCCTATAAACAAACTTAAAGAGCACTACAGCTATCATTTACAAGAAGCTTCTGTATTATTTGGTGTGGGTTTCCTCCCTCCGATTAGCTTAGAAGATCATCATACACAGGACAAACCTGGAGCGTTTCCAGGTCAGTTTTTTATTTATTTGTTTAGTATACTATTAGTATTTTAGTTAGATATATTTGTAGTTTAGATTAGTGATTTAGTTTAGTTAGTTTTGTTTTATTTCTTGTTCATAAAATCATAAAATCAACAAAAAATATCTTCCTCTGTCTTAGGGCAGAATATTAATGAGTTTTTCATGTTTTATTTAAATCTGTAAATTGTGGATATTGTACATTTTGTGAATAAGTTATATTTCAGTTAGTATTTAGTATAGTAGTAGTTAGTAGATTGTATATATAGAATAGTTAGATTAGTTTAGTTTGTTTAATAGTTAGTTTTAGTTAGATTAGTTTATTAGTTTGTTTTATGTAGTTTTAGTTAGATTAGTTAGTTTAGAATAGTTTTTCTTTCTGTTTTCTTAGGACCTTAGATCGGCTAACGGAGCCGCTAAACCCGTCAGGGTGGTTCGTCCCAAATGGCTTGGGTTATTAGACAACCCCAGACCAGTTCCACTCTCTCAGTTGACAGACAGACGATTTTTCCCGTCAACAAATGGCGCTAGAAGGAGGGCCTAAACTTAATTAATGGCATGAGGCGGTCACAAGACTCCTCCACCCCCTAATCACTCACCCATAGTGACTAGAAGTTGTTCAAACGATAATATCCCCCCTCAAACAACAACTACTTCAACCAACGATCCACAGATCACAGTTGATCCAGCAACCCCTAATCCTACAGGTGGTGATACACAAGAGATTTTTCGTCAATATCTTATAAAAACACATAGAGCCTTAGCTCATCTTAGGCAACCAAACCGTCCATGGGGAAAATCTTTAGACTTCTTTGATATCAGAGAACAATTAGGTGACGCTAACCTCACTGTGAATCCCACAGATCCAATCTTAAATCCTGCTACAGGAGTATCTGGGATACCTCCTTGACCACCTCCATCATCTCCTTCCTCTTCTGGAGAAGACTCATCAGACGAAGGCAATTCCCCTTCTCAGCCTTCCACACCCACTACACCAATGGAAAATCAGAACAACCCTGCTAGACCCTGGATTGATCAAGATGTCGTAGTTGTACCTGGAGCTCATCACCCTTTACCTAAACATCCATAGAAATGGCTTCCCAAGTTTGATCCTGACTCAAAACAGATCGCTGAAGATCACATTAAAAAGTTTATGTTAGCCATTAGACTTCGTAATGTCGAACATGAAGACGTTGTTTGTAGGTTGTTCCCTTATACCTTCGAGGGAAATGCATCCACATGGTACTTTTCCCAACAACCCCATACCATCGTGTCTTGGGAAAAGTTCGAGTCATGCTTTTTGGAAAAGTTCAGAGACGGTAAACCTCCGGAAGTCTTAGTCATGGACCTTTCAAGATTAAGAATGAACCCAAAAGAAAAAGTTAAAGACTTTAATCAAATATTCTTAACACTTAAAAACTGAATCCCTATGGATTCCATGCCTGCTAAGAGTCTTATAATAGCATACTACACTAGAGCTTTGCATCAAAGTATAGCTATTTGGGTTAAACGATCTAAGAAAGCCAGGTTCTTAAAAGCCTTCGAGGAGGCCAGCCAGATTGAAAAAGATATACTTAGCCTTAAGGACTCTTCCAGCAATGAAACTGAGACTAGTTTTGCTTCCAAAAAGAAGATCGAAATTCTCCCCAGACCCACTCCGAGTAAAACACAACCTGAAAACTCTAATTTGGAAAACCTAACTAAAGTTGTTCAAAAACTGTCAAATCAAGTTATAGATTTGAAAAGGTCGACTGAAGAAGCTTCTTTGAGTAAAGGGCCCTATAAACCTCCTTTCTGGAAGCCTTTTCCTACCAACCGACCTAATACAACCACCGAAGGCCTTAATCTAGAAAGTTTGCAATGCACCCTTCAAACAATTCTAGAAGCCCAAGACAACTTGATGCCCCCTGAAATCCCTTAGGAGGTAGTTGAACAAGAAACAGTTCAAGAAGAAGAGTCTTCTCCAAACATTTTTGGACACTTCTCGGATAGCATTTTCCAAGCTAACTTCAAGACAATTCATCCTTATAATACTAGGAGTAAGACAACAAACAAACCTTCTGCCGAAAACACTACAACTTCGCCTCCAAAGAAATCTAAATCAGCTAATACTAAACAAAGCAATGTGAACCCCAACTTAGATTATGATGTTGTTGAAGATCTTAAAAAGTTAAGGGTTAACATTTCTATTTATGAGTTATTGAAGTTTCCATTTTTGTTACAAAAAATGTTGCAAAATATTTCAGAGAACGACAAAAATGGTAATTCTAATGGTAACAAGGTTGTGCAAAACAAAGTCCCTTAGAAGACTTCCACTAAAAACAATCTTGACCCTCAAGATAAAGGAATCCTTCCTATAGTGCCTGTAAGTAATGTAAATAATGTAAATAATGTAGATAAAGTAGCTTTACAAACTGCGAGTAAAAAGCCACAAGCTACTACTCTTAGCACTCGTGAAAATGTACCTCCTTTCCTGTTAAATTTCAAAATTTTCAATAGAAACATGCATAATTGTATGGTGGACTCAGGGGCATCATCCAATGTGATGTCATGGTCTATCTGCCAAAAAATTAACGCTGAAGTGGAACCATCTACTTTAAAAATCATACAACTTGATCGAACCAATGTAAAAGTTATAGGGGAATTAAAAAATGTACTTATTATATTATCGTCTAATCCCAAGGTTCATCAAGTTATTGATATAATTTTTGTGGATATTCCAGAAGTATATGGTCTGTTTTTAAGCATGGACTGGTCGGAGCAACTACATGGTTACTTCGTGACAGACTGGTCTCACCTATGGCTTCCCGAGAATGGCAAGCCTAACAAGATCAGGGTGAATAGTGAATGCTACCTTAAGTTCATGGTCACAGATTTGAACGATCCTAATGAACCATATACACCTTATGTTGATTCACCCGAAGTCCAAGGGATGGACACCTTCTTTGGCAATTTCATGGCCGAGGCTTCACCTACCATCAATCCAGAAAAGCAGTCCGAGATTGTAGCATATATGCAACCAACAGCTTCTATGCAACGGTCCCATGAGCCCGATGGAAATCAAACTTGGTCTCTATATTTCGATGGGTCTAAGTCTAGAGAAGGATCTGGTGCAGGCTGCATCATTATCGATCCGGTAGGTAACAAGACATTAATTGCATGTAGACTAGAATTTGAATTTACTAATAAAACTGTAGAATATGAGGCTTTACTGCAAAGTCTCAAAGAGATTTGGATATAAACATTCAAAACCTAGTTGTATTTGGCGACTATGAAATAATGGTTAGACAGGTAAGAGATTCTATCCACTGTCTCTCTTTGCATCTCAAAAGCTACCAGTTTGAGGTATGGAGTTTAATGAATAAATTTTCTGCTTTCAATATAAATTCCATTCCTAGATTAAATAATGTTGAAGCAGATCTATTAGATAATGTAGCTTCTAAACTTCTTCCTACAGAAGGCTTATCCCTAGATGCATTCTTTGTTGAGTTGTTGTTTCAGCCATCCGTTCCCGACAACATCACAAACTGGAGAGTATTTGACGAAGATCAGCAGATTATCAACTTTCTGCACATGGAAGAAACCTTTCAAGGCGCAGTGATAGATGAACGCATGCACGATGACAATTTGCACGATTTTACGGTAATAAGTAATCCAAAAACTCCTGAAGCTTTATCGGACATGGTAAATTCGATACCCAAATCTGTAGTTAGATTAGAGAAGTTTTATGATTTTGAAGATAAATTTAAAAAAATGGTCAATTGTAAAACCAATAGTTCCTCGTTGTCTTATGAAAAAGTAAACTTAGGAACTAATGAAAACCCTCAATGCATTAACCTAGGCTTGGGATGTTCTCTACAAGAAAAAGTTGCATTTGTTAAATTATTTAAAGAATTTAAGGATGTCTTTGCATGGACGTATGGTGATCTTAAAACTTTCGACCCTAATATCATACAGCATGTCATCCCGATGAAGCCCCAAACCTTACCCTTCCAACAGAAACTGAGGAAGATGCACCCTAAACTAGAACCGACCATTCAAAAAGAATTGAATAAACTCCTAAGTGCGAATATAATTTTTTTTGTTAGGCACACTCAATGGGTTTCTAACCTTGTCCCAGTTCGGAAGAAAAACGGGGAAATCCGACTCTGTGTCGATTTCTAAAACCTCAATAGAGCATCTGACAAAGAAAACTATCCTGTCCCACCCATGGAACAGATCCTTCAATAGGTATCTGGTTCTGAGAGGCTATCCCTACTAGATGGTTTCTCTGGATACAACCAAGTCCTGATGTCTCCACGAGACCAACTCAAGACTACCTTCCGTACCTCATGGGGCACTTATGCTTATCGCAAAATGCCCTTTGAATTGATTAATGCTGGTGCCACCTTTCAGAGAGAAATGAACATTGCTTTCCAAGGCTTAATCAATCAGTCCATCGTAGTTTACTTAGATGATGTGATTGTATATTCTAAAAACAAAGACGATCATCTAGCTCACTTATGAGCCGTCCTATTGCGATGTCGTAAATACGGCATCTCTTAAATCCCAAAAAATCCATCTTTGCGGTAGAACAGGGTAAACTCTTAGGATTTATTGTGTCTAGAGAAGGAATGATTATTTACCCCGAAAGGACTCAATTCATCATGAAACCTCCCCCTCCTACATCCAAAAAATCCATGCAGTCTTTCTTAGGCCAGATTAATTTCGTGAGGAGATTTGTTCCCAGTTTCTCCAAAATGGTCAGGCCTTTATAGAATTTGATTAAGAAAGACACCTAATATCACTAGGGACCCCCATAAAACCAAGCTTTCAATGCAATAAATAAGGCCATAATAGACACTCCAACTCTCATGAGCCCATATTTTTCTCAAGACTTTACACTCTACACTTTTGCCTCTAACCGTTCCTATGCCACCATCCTAACTCAAAAGAATGTCGAGAACCATGAAGTACCCATCGCCTTTATGCACTCTGCTTTCAAATTCGCTGAACTTAACTATCCAGTAGTCGATTAGAAAGCCTAAGTTGTTTTCAAAGAAGTCAAACACTTCTGGTCCTATCTTTTGAAGTCAAGGACGAAAGTCACTGTCCCCTACCCTGCCGTGAGCAACTTATTAGTGCAGAAGGAGTTAGGAGAAAAGAGAGCTAACTGGGTCACCTCCTTGTAGGAGTATGACTTAGAAATCACCCCAGCTCATATTGTGAGAGGCCAAGGGTTATGTAAGTTAGTTGTTGATTCAGAAACAAAACAACAAGAAGATAGTGATACATGAAACCTAGGACAAAGCTATCAAATCCTAATCTGTTGCGCACAAAACCTTGTTAGTCCTTGGTACGACGATATCAAATTATGTCTTGAACATGGGTTTGCACCTCAACACTTAGACCCCCCTAAGAGAAGAGCACTGAGGTTAAAATGTGCCTCCTTTCATTTGGTTAACAGTGTACTGTTTCGTCAAAATTTTGACGGCGTACTGATGCGCTGTCTTGAAAAAGATGAAGCATAAAAAGTCTTGCTAGAGTTGCATGCTAGAGAAGATGGCGGTCATTTTGGTGGTGAAACCACTGCTCATAAAGTTTTAAGAGCCAGTTATTATTGGCCCGCACTTTTTAGATATGCCCATGCCTTGTGTCATAAATGTATCATCTGTCAGAAAGCAACAGGGCGGTTGCAAAAACCAGCCTTTCCTCTGTAACCCGTTTCAGTCGATTCTCCTTTCCAGCAATCGGGCCTTGATATCATAGGTCTGATTAACCCTCTTTCCTCGCAACAACACAAGTTTATTGTGATAGCCATAGATTACTTTACTCAATGGTCTAAAGCTGTTGTGTTAAAAACTGTCAACACCAGTCAAGTAATTGCCTTTCTAAATTCGAATATTATCACTCGCTTCGGTATCCCTGACTATCTAGTCTTTGACAACACTTCTTACTTTTCTTCTCTTGAGATGAGCGAGTTCGCTTTGGAAAAAGGAATTAAGATGAATTATTCTGCTAGTTACTACCCCTAGGGCAAAAGATTGGCAGAATCAACAAACAAGAACTTGATTAAAATTATCAAGAGAACCGTGGTTGAAAATCATAAAAATTGGCACAATGCGCTGCTGAACGCGCTATGGGATGATAGGGTAACGCCAAAATATGCTATAGGTAACTCCCCCTTTTTTCTCGTTTATGGCAGAGAAGCAATTCTGCCACCTCACATTCTTCTTCCTTCGCTTCAGTTGTCACAGAAAGTTCAAGAAGAAGATTGTCCCCCTCTAGAAAACCGAATTAATGCTTTGATGAACCTAGAAGAAGTAAGAACCCAAGCTAAACATAAGTTAGATCAACATCAACAATTGGTTAAAAGATGGTTCGATTCTAACTCTGCTTCTGATAGGAATTTTGAAGTAGGCGATCTCGTCTTGAAGTGGGACAAACCGCATGAGGGGAAGGGAGAGAACACTAAATTTCAAAACTTGTGGCTTGGACCGTTTTTAATTGCTGAGAAGTTGGGTCCCAGCTCTTTTCGATTGCAGAATCTTGAAGGGCGTCTTGACACCTATCTGGTGAATGGCCAAGCCTTGAAAAGATACTTTTCTTGATAACTACCCTTGTATATTATGTAAATATTTTATTTTTGTTTACATTTTCGTTTGCTGTTTGTTTTTTATTTTGATTTAAATTTATCATTTTGTGTCTTTGGAAATACACATACCTGTACACTGAGCTATTCACACAAAGATGATAGATAATTCCTTCGCTAAAATAACTTCTGAATTTTTTTTATAAACATCAATGGTATATTTCCGAAATTTATATCTGTGCTGGAAAAATCTGTTGTTTAAAAGAAGTTCACTGATTTTGATCTCTAAGAAAAGTTCGTCATGATCATCCATTATCTTTTTACGCTATCCCTATTCCATAAAGGAATGACTCAGAAGATGTCTCCTTGTCTTAGGAAGTTATTTTTGTAAATTAAAACATCTCTGGATCTAAATAAGGGACGGTTCTAGAAAATTCTGATGAGGTCTGAAAAAATATGTTAAAATATCATGATTTTCAGCATCACCCTGCTCAGCTATATATCTATAAAAATAAAACAAAAATTATTAATAAGAGTTGTGGGAAGTGCTTGTAAACTCACCGAGATGCTGAACAGGTCCGCTGGCAGTGGGTAAATGCATGCATGGTGCCAAGACAACTTCGTCGGGGTAATAAACAGGCCCGCTGGCAGCGAAGCAATGTCGGGTATATGAAAATTTGCAAAAAAGAAACCTCTTTAATGCCCTTTATTTCGATCCAGAACTTCTTAACAGGATACAGATGTCAGAGTGGGTTAAATGGAAACCCTGTCGAGGCTATGGATGCCTACTGGAAGCAGTGGCTATGCCAACAGTATTGGATATTTTTATCTTTAAAATCATGAATCGTTGATCTTAAGATTATTATCAGTTTTCATCTTTTGGAAACACTACTGGAATAATTGGTTAATGATGATGTTTATACGATTTTCTGGTTGTTTTTTTTGAGTTGAAATTTTCTTTGCTATCCTAATCTGAATTTGTTTCTTTTGCAGAGATAACTTCTTCTAC
Organism: Picea glauca; assembly: GCA_000966675.3. NCBI lineage: Eukaryota > Viridiplantae > Streptophyta > Pinopsida > Pinales > Pinaceae > Picea > Picea glauca. The sequence continues at coordinate 551,592 of JZKD02S0775457.1, read as the reverse complement.
CAGTGTGTCGCCATTGTTGGCAGCCAACCCATTTTTTCCATTATCTTATAAGCTACCTACACGTATGTTTTACAAACATCATTTTTTTTCGTCGCAATTTTCTGATGAACGACATTTTCAATTTTTGTGACACTTGCACATTCTCCTTCATTTTGTTTTCACGACTATATGCGTGAAAACTTCACCTTTCGAAGTCTCACTGAAGTCATTATTTGAAATGCCCATATCTCTTTTGTTGATATTCCTATCGCGCTTACCCTTTATTTATTATTATACAACTGGCAAGATCCTTTGATCGATGCTCATACTTTGATTGATTGTGTAATTTGGTTTTATTGAGTTTGTAAGGCATTGGTGTTGTGGGGTATTCTACCCTACGAACTAACAAGCTAGGGATTTAAACTTGTACGCAGATCATGACCCTTCAAGAATAAATTTTAACCTCCTACCCAAACCTATAACCCTTTTTCTCAGGCAAACACGTGAAGAATAAACTAACCTTTTTATCGATGGTTGAAGTAGATCCTCCGTTGAGCTTTTATCTCCTTGCTGTTGCTGCTCCTTCCACAAATATTCCTGCAATCAAGACAAAACTACGCATGCATGCTACTGATCTACTAGAGGGTTAGAGATAAAACATAAATCAAATAACATAGATGAGACTCGTGTATTCGGGACGGGAAAAGTATCTTTTTCATTAATCTCAATATGACTCAACTTACAATGATTTTAGAGACCGGCCACCGTTCCTCGATCCTGATCCTGGGCTCCTCCTCTTCTTTTGTCCTCCAACTGTTGTTGCATGAATTTCTCCTAAAGCTTGAGGCAAGGCTAAAGGGTTGGGACAAAACGGACTTGGCAATTTGGAAGAGTTTATTTGTTATGATTTTTCCCTCTTGAATAGTACCCCTACCCCTCCTTTTATAGGATAGAAGGAGCTAGGGTTTTAGGCGAACTCTCGGCCATGCATGGTCGGGAGTTCCAGTTAACTGACAAAAAGCCTCGTGTCTCGGCAGAAACTTTCCTGATTTTTTTCTTTGTTAGTTACCCGCGGGCTATAGTGGGTTAGCCCGCGGATACCCGCGTGCAGTAGAAGGTCAGCAAGCAGTCCCCCGCACCCATTGAGAGGTTAGGACGCGGATGGCTTGTTTTAAGTGGTTTTTCAAGGTTTTATTCAGCATGACTTTGGCAAGGAAGAGGCATGAGTTGGCCTGATGCCCGATAATCCTGTGTGGTGCATTTTAGGGTTATAACAGATGCCCCCTAATGTGTGAGGTCAGAAGAGCATCTGATGGCTGAAATACATTACCAAATATTTACCAATCTGTACTGATGTGCTGAATGAGTGAGCCCAGGAATCAGGAATCAGGAGGTGCCATCTGCAGAAAATATCAAATGTCTCATCGAGGCAGGCATACCCATGCTCAAAATAAAATAGAACCATGGCTACCAATCAAATACACTGTAGATCCATGTCAAATAACTATAGAGAGTAGCCACAAACAATACACAACGGAGCTACATCTCGAAATCAGAAAGATATACATATGAAGTATCCATCTCTCAGAAGCTGATTCGGCCTGATGGTTGTACTTCAGAGCTCGAGAAACAACTGCAAAGTCTTCTAAAACTCAGGTAGGAGTGTAATATGTGTACAACTTCACTAACCAGAGGTCTTCGACGACTCGTCGGTTATGGACTTGATAAACTTGATGATCGGACTAAAGGCTTCAGTGATTTCGAACAAAGACTTGATTGGACATTCAAGATGGCCGGGTATGCGGACAAGAGACATATTGCAGAGTGGCCGACTCAGGCTAAGTAACAAACTTCCCTTGG
>JZKD02S0775457.1:490214-503517 GCA_000966675.3 Picea glauca | reverse complement strand
TCAAAATGGCCCCGGAAGTTAAAACCTGCTAAAAATAGTAAATTGCCAAAATGGCCAGAAAACTGTTTTGAGCCATTTGGAAAAGGTGGGTGGTCACCAATATCCACCTGGATCAAGTTCAGACCTTAGGAACTCATTTTCTTGTAAGACAAAGGCCATTGTTGGTTCTGGTTGTTGATATTTCATGGGTGTATTAAGAGGGGTGACTGGTTCTTATGAAACAGTCACAGCCGCAATCGGTGGTTCTTGTGGAGCAGCTACAAGATCAATAGTTGATTCTTGTGTTTCAACTTCTTGATGTAGAGAAAGTAGTTTTTTGGCACCCTGGGCATATGATTCTTGTATTTCGAGAACAACATCAGCAGTTGGTTCTTGTGTTTTAGCTATAGTTGGTTCTTGTGTTTTAGCTGTAGCTGGTTCTTGTGTAACAACTATAGCTGGTTCTTTTGTTTCAGCTACTGAATGAGTAGTTGGTTCTTGTGTTTCAGCTGCTGGATGAGTAGTTGGTTCTTGTGTTTTAGCTACTTGATTTAAAGAGAATGATGTCGTAGTACCTTGGGCCTCTGATTCTTGTGTTTTAGTGCCCATGGGTGGAATAGATAAAAATTCCAGAATTTGGGAGAGTGGAGGTGTACGGGATTTTAGCAAGATGGGTTGGGGGTTTAGGGTAGTGGAAGTAGTGGCTTCTCTTGTTGAGGTCTTCATTTGTTTTCTTTGTAAAAAGGAGGGAAAAGGAGGAATTTTCTTATTTCTTTTGAATGTAGGTTTTTCCTCAATGATGGGGCAGAGAGAGTTATCAGGTTTATCTGGTTCAGAATCATCGCTAAGGATATGAACAGTAGGAGTAGATGATTCTGGTAAGTTGTGGGGTGGGTTTGGTATGGTAGGAGGATTAATTGGATCAATTGGGTCTATAGGTGGATTAATAGGTATTTCCGGAGGGTCTAGAATGTTTTGTGGTTGTTGTTCTTGAGGATTTTCAGGATGTTCAGCAGCTTCCTGAGGGTCTATGGGTGGGTTGTTTAGGGGAGGGTTTTGTTGGGCAAAACCCTTTTGGATGAGTAGTTGAGCGAGATGGTGATGGGTGAGGGAAAGGGTGGGATTTTTAGCCTTTTTACAATAATGCGACATATTTCTAAGACATTCGAGCAGATAGTAGGGAAAATTCACCAATCTAGCATGTCGTAAATGAGATAACAAGACAAAATTGTACTAGTAGACTACTTGGTATCGGCCTTCATAGGTGAGGTAGTTCTTGACAAACTCTGTAACTTTTGGCCAAGGAGGTGGCAACGAGCTAAGTCGAACACCCTAGCCTTTAGGCTCAACTTGTTCTGCTGGCAAGAGAAAATCATGTTGGGCATTAAGGATAATGTGTTTGTGGCTGAACCAGCGAATGTCAATGACAGGAAGACCCGAAACCTATGCTATATCATCCTCTATGACTGGAATCCGAACCCCTTGAACAATGGAATTATCTTCTTGAATATTTCGAGCAAATTGAAGAACCTATTGTTGATCAAATCCCTGGAGCCTCTGAAAATAACCCAGCCAGCCTGCGTGCAGAAAAATTTGATAGACTTCTGGATACAATTCTAACAGGGTTGTCATGGTGGGTTCGTATTGTATAACAGGGCCTCCCATAGCTAACATCTTAGTAAAATGCACAGTCACAGAGTCAAGTAACCGCTTCTGAGTAGATTAAGTTTTGTGGGTGAAGGCATGCAAATGGTGGTGAAAACAAACAAAATGATGGGTAAAAAGGAATGACTGTAGTCGGTTCATGTGAAATGATGGCATAAGATTTCGATATTCCTCCCCCCCCCCAAGTACGGCTAAAATAATGAATTTAAGTGAATGATAATAATGAGTCGGGATCTTCTCATTAGCCATAGTTCAATTGTATTTACATATAAAGTTTACATACCTCATCTTTACCTTTGATTCATACTTCAAAAAGAAATACAGTGCCTGTCCATAATAGTTCTACAGTAACCATGGGAGAGACTTTGGATTTATTAGAGAAATTGTATCAAGGGTTTGTTTAATTATGAGAGAGGGTCGTGAAAGGACAAAATGTAGTATGAAAATAGGAGAATTGAGAGAGAAAGAGCTGAAGCAGATGTTTTTATTGACAAGGAATGCTGAGAAAGTGGTGTTTCAGCAACAAGAAAAGAATAGAAAAATGTTTGTTGAAGAGTGATGTTTTAGCAATGGAAAATACTGCTGAAAAAATGGTGTTTCAGTAGTGGCGAAATATTGTTGAGCAGTGGTGTTTCAACAATGGAAAAAAAATGAAATATTGTTGAACAGTGGTGTTTCAGCAATGGGAAAAAAGGCGAAATATTGTTGAACAGTGATGTTTCAGCAATGGGGAAGATGGGGAAAATGAGGAAAATGTTGTTGGAAAGTGATGCTTCAGCAATGGGAAAAAGGGCAAAATATTGTTGAACAGTGGTGTTTCAACAATGGGGAAGATGGGAAAAATGAGGAAAATGTTGTTGGGAAATGATGTTTCAGCAATGGGAAAAAGGGCAAAATATTGTTGAACAGTGGTGTTTCAACAATGGGGAAGATGGGAAAAAAGAGGAAAATGTTGTTGGAAAGTGATGTTTCAGCAATGGGAAAAAGGGCGAAATATTGCTGAACAATGGTGTTTCAGCAATGGAGAAAAAGGGCGAAATATTGTTGAACAGTGGTGTTTCGACAATGGAGAAAAAGGGCGAAATATTGTTGAACAGTGGTGTCTCGGTAATGGAGAAAAACGGTCAAATATTGTTGAACAGTGGTGTTTCGGCAATAGAGAAAATGGGAAAAATGAGAAAAATGTTGTTGAAGAGTGGATTAAAGAAAGAGGGAGTAGTGCTTCACAAAATAAAGCTTGGATCTTCTTGAAGTAAGATTATCCTTTCTTGGTAGGGCTTTTCTTTGATCGAGAATCTGCAAAAGAATCAATTGTAACATGCCTTTCCTTGACATGGATTATTAGTAAAAGAAATTTAATCTAATACTAAAGGAATTAAATTCAGAAAAATTAATTGCAATGAGGGGTAGGAGGCTCCTCTAAAAACAGATAATGTGAGTTTGCCACACATGTGGCTTTAAAATCTTCTTTGGAAATGGGGCACTGGTACAAACGGAGTCGAGGATCATTCACTAATAACGGTGTTTTAGAGTCATCAATTGTGAGGAGCCTTATTGTTCCATTGGGGAAAACAGTGTGCACTTTGTAAGGTCCAAGCCATCTTGTACATAGTTTCCCTTGAAATTATAACCGAGAATCATACAGTAAAGCCCAGTTCCCTTTTTGGAATTGCTTATGCTTGATGGTTTTGTCATGCCATTTTGATCTTTTTTGTTGAATCATAGTTGTCTGATGAATGGAATCTAGTATGTTTTCATCCAATTCATTAAGTTGTTGCAACCTGGCTGTCTGTGCATCAGTCAAATCAAGGTTAACAGCTAAAGCAATCCTTAAGGTTTTGATTTCAAATTCCATAGGAAAGACAACACCTTTTCCATAAACTAATTCATAGGGGGGGAATCATGTAGTATTTCTCCAGGTAGTTTTGTAAGCCCATAATGCTTCAGGGAGCCTGTGAGACCAATCCTTTTTGTTTTCCTTCACCGTTTTTGTGAGAATGGATTCTATTACTTTATTTGTGCTTTCCACCTATCCATTGGCTTGGGGGTGGTATGGTGTATTCATTCTATGATGAATATGATATTTTTGAAGGGTGGCTTTAAAACCGTGAGAAGTGAAAGGAGGTCCTCCATCTATGACTAATTGTCTAGACACTCCAAATATGATAAAGATGTATTCAAATAGAAAATCTAGAACCGCTTCTTCAGTAGCTCTATGGAGTGCTTTAGCTTCCACCCATTTGGTCATATAATCTGTGCATACCACTATATAAATTTTTTGATTGGATGGAGGGTTAATGGGTCCTGCAAAGTCTAAGGCCCATATTTCAAATGGTTCGAGTACTACCTGGGGATTTAATGGAATTTCATCTCTATGATTAGGTTGACCCATTCTTTGACAACTATCATAGGCCTGAACATATTTCTTTGCATATTTAAAAAGTGAGGGCCAATAATAACCCATCCTGAGAATTTTATGTGTTGTTCTCTTATCAGAAAAATGCCCTCCACAAGGGCCATCATGACAAGCCTTTAGTAAATCATAAACCTCATCTTCTCTAATGCATCTTTGGATTTCTTGATCAAGTCTTGTGTGGAAAAGACACCCACTTATCCAGCTATACTGAGCACTTTGCTGAATGATTCTTCTTTTCTCTCGGTGGGATAGGTGTGGTGGTAAATTCCCTGCAACCAAGTAGTTAGCAATGTCTCCATACCATGGTGAGTGAGAAGATACTGCAAATAGATATTCATCAGGAAATGAATCATCTACTGGGGTATTATCATCAAGTGTTAACAAAGAAAGGAAATCAACAACTACATTTTATTTCCCTGGTCTATCTACAATTGTAATATCAAATTCTTGTAATAATAGTAACCATCTGGTGACTTGAGCATTTGTGACAGGTTTTTTCATTAAATATTTGATATTTGAGTGATCAGTATGGACAAAAGTAGAGTAGCCAGTGATGTAATGTCAAAATTTATTAATAGCATAGGTAACTGCTAAGAATTCCTTTTCGGTAACTATATAGTTAAGTTCAGTAGGAGTCATATTCTTGCTAATGAAGTAAATAGCATAAGGCAGATGATTTTCTTCTTGTCCCAAGATAGCTCTTATTGTAGTATCTGAAGCATCAGAGGATATATGAAACGGAAGTGTCCAATTAGGTCCTCTTAGAATAGGAGTTGTAGATAACTGATATTTAAGTGTATTAAATGTTTCCTGGCAAAGATTAGTCCACTTGAATTCAGTATTTTTCATAAGTAACACAAACAGAGGAGAAGCTATTTTGGAAACAAATTTGATAAATCTTTTGTAGTATCCAGCATGTCCTAGGAAACTTCTCACCTCTGTTTGGGTTTTGGGAATAGGAAGGTCTTTAATGATTTGTATCTTGGATGGATCCACCTGAATTCCTTGAGATGAAATAAAATGTCCAAGTACTACTCCACTCATCATCATATGACATTTTTCTATGCTTAAGGAGAGGTGGGATTGTATACATCGTTTAAGTACTTTCTCAAGGTTTTGTATTTCTTCCTCAAAAGAGACACCATAAGGGGTAAAATCATCCATAAAAATTTCCATAGAGTCATTAATCATATCAAAAAAGATTCATATAACTGCTCTTTGAAAGGTTGTTGGTGCATTACATAGTCCAAATGGGAGGACTCTATAAGAAAAAGTTCCCCATGGGCTGGTAAAAGTGGTCTTATCTTGGCCTTGGGGTGCAATTTTGATCTGATTATACCCACTGAAACCATCTAAAAAGGAGAAGAATTTCTTCCCTAACAAACTATATAACACCTGATCAATGAATGGTAACGGAAAGTGATCTTTTTGAGTGGCTTTATTTAAGGCTCTATAGTCTACACATACTCTCCATTTCTTGTTTTTCTTAAGAACTATTACCAATGGGGAAACCCATTCGTTGTCCGATATAGGATATATAAACCTTGCATTAACCAATTTTTGAAGTTCCTCCTTAAGAATTTCTCTTAAATTAGGGTTCATTCGTCGTTGAGATTGGTAGATCGATCGATAATCTTCCTTGATATAGATACAATGAGTACATAATTCGGTAGAGATTCCTTTCATATCTGTATAGTCCTATGCGAATGCTTCCTTATGTTCAAGAAGTAACTTCATTAATTGTTGTGTTTCAGCAACTGTTAGGTTGGGATTTACATTCAGTGTTTTTCCAGGTTCAATTTCTACTGGTATACTTTTAGAAGAGATGGTGGTTGATGTTTGAGGTGGGTTTTCAGAGTTAAGTTTTTCCTGGGTATCTAACTCCAAAAGTGTAGTTAGTTGGTTATGAGTTCATGGAGTCACGGAGGAAGGTTCACAAATAAAATTATTAATCACTTCATCCTCAGTGGCATCTTTAAGGCTTAAGGCTTGTCCGATAGTCAAGATAGGTTGAGTAGTTTGATCATCAAAGTCCACCCATAAAGAATTGTCATTATTAATCAAGGGTGTAGTGTGAGGGTAGAGGGTAAGTTGTTTAGTCTCATATCTGTTGGAAATTGTCATTGAACCAGATCTACAGTTGATAAAAGCATCTGTTATGGCTACCCAAGGCCTGCCCAAAATTAGAGGGTGACCCCTCAACTTTGTTTTAGGTTGTAATACCACAAAGTCAGCTGGATAATTCCAGGATTCAATTGAGATGATTAGTTCTTCAATGACTCCTTCCGGTTTGATTGTAGAATGGTCAGCTAATTCTAGAACAGTTGGGGTATCTATGATTTCATTCTTCAGTTGTAACAGTTGTGAGGTTTCAAGAGTCATAATATTGATAGCAGCGCCTAAGTCTACCAGAACTCGAGGAATTATTGTTTTTCCAGTTTTCACTGAGACGGTAGGATGGCCAGGATCACCATATTTAACTAGAGGAACTTTACCTGACATTAGTGTGGACAAATCACCCATGACATGAATTGTTAGGGGATCTTTAGTTTTCCTACCGGGTTTCTTAACACAAATGTCTCGCATAGTTATGGCTTAAATTGGTACATCTCTTAGTGCTTGTAATAGTGGAATTTTGACATAAAGATTTTGTAATTCCCCTAGAATATTGAAAGCAGGTGGCTCAGGCATTTTAGTCAAAGCTAAACGCTCAGGGAATGGTGGTTTTGTTGATTCGGAAATAGTGTTGGGGGACGATTGTACCTCTTATGGTACATCGTGCTTTTTTATTCCTTCTTTATCAGAATTAGGAGAGGTAACATCATCAATGATAGGTTCTACTATTTTCCCAGATCGTAAATGAATATCATTGCATTATGCAGGGAAAAGAGGAAGTATAGGTTGGTTTTGAATATCAATGCACTGCACAGCCTTATTATTGGGGTTAGGGTTAGGTTGTATAGGTAGTTGGGGCCTCAACATTTGATTGTTCGGTGGAGCACCTGATGGTAAAGAGAGTGGTTTCTAAAATTGTGATTGAAATTGAGGTAATTGATTTAGGAACGGGGGTTGTTGACCTCTCCCATTTGGATTCCATTGGTTAAGGGAAGGTTGTTGTTGTGGAGGCCAAGGAGTCCACATTGTTGGGTCTACAAAGGGAGGGTTAGTTTGTTGCATGGGTGGGTAATTCATTTGATTGAGGGGTGGGTATTGTGTTTGATTAAAGGGAGGGTAATTTGCTTGATTAAAAGAAGGATACTTATTCCAACAATTAGAATATGTAAATGGCATATTAGGATTCATAACTTGTCCCCGCGGCTGTCATTGCCTTCTCTGTGTCAACAGATAGACAACTTCAGCTTCTTCATCAGTTGGTTGTAATGCTGCCTTGATTCCTGGTAAAAAAGGGCATTGTTGAGTTTCATGATCCTTATCACAAATGGTGCATATTGGCTTTTTGTCCAATGGGCATTCCCTTCGTGGGTGCTTATCTCTACATTTGGAACAAAAGATGGACAGAGTTGCTTCTGCTTCATCTTGTTTCTTTTGAATCTGCAAGGTATCAATTTGTGAAGCAAAAGAGCTTAACATTTCAGTTTTAAAACCCTCAAGTAAATTACCTATTTAAGCTCTTGTTGCTCCTCCACTGGCTGATTTTTGAACTCTTGAAAATGTGGTATCCCTGTTGTTTGATCTATTCCTTGCAGCTCCTCTTGAACATATTTTACATAGGTTAACAATTTCATCATATGATTCTTTAGATATGTCCTCTTTTCAAAGCATATTCAACATATCTAGACAGTCATCCCTTACTCCTTTTAGTAATATTGTTTTAAGAATATCTTTACTTACATCGGGGTGACTGGATCTTTGTAGATTATACTGTAGCCTTTCCACAAAGTCCTCCAAATTTTCATCCTCTTTATGTATCATCTTGAATAGTTCCTCTCTTTTTTCTCTTATTCGGCAATAGTCTTGGTATTTGTGCAGGAATTTTTGTTTCATATGATCCCATGTTGTGATTACATGACCTCCAAGACTCATGAACCATATTAATGAATTTCCTTTTAATGTTGCTAGAAATAGCTTTAATTTTTTATCATTGGAAATGTAATCATAACTTTTTCATAATATGTCAAACTCGAAAAGGAATTCATCAGTATCCTTTGAAAATAAACCATGAAAGTTAGGTAAAGATGAGAGTGGAATATTCTTCATGGGAGATACTCCTCTAGGAATATCACCAATAGGAAATCCTAAGATAGAAAAACAGTTATCATCATTTACCTCTCCTTTAGGACCTGCCTGTTCTTCATGGCGCAGTTCTTCATTATACTCATCCATGGTTTGTTTTGATTTTTCCCCTGCTACACTTTCTCAATCCTCAATGTTTTTTGTTGGTTTCTCAACTATCTCAGGGCTCCAAATTTCTTTCCCTGTTTCAAAGTTTTCTTTAAAGGAAGGTTGAGATTTTGGTTTTCGAGAGCTTGGTCCCTGAGGAGCAACAAATTCAAATTTTGATATAATCTCATCAATAAAGGTCTTTCTTCCTCGCCTTCCTCTGCCCCTGCCACCTGTAGGGTCAGCTTCTTTGGGGTCTCCATGTCCTCTCATGCAATCTATATATCTGAAATAACATAAGTGCTTTTGAAATCTATAATTGCCTTCCCCGACAATGGCGCCAAAATGTTCGTCACTGTAATTGCTTATTAACTAAACAATCAAGTGTTACATAAATTTTCAACCCAGGGAAGTCTGTTTATTTCAAAGGCAATCACACACTGTATATGCTCAATCTCAAAAGCAATCTAGAGTTGTAGTAAAAGTACACTAATCACACCTTGCTTTGAACAGACTGAAGTTCTACTTTGAATTACAGAAAAACAATCTATCTATTGTAGAGTTTGAGATTCAAAGGAAAATAATTATCAGAAGAATCCTAGATTATATTAAGAAACGACGACCTAGGAAAATAAATCTTTCAGCATATTGCAAGGAAGACTAACTATTTTGTAACAGAGAACAGGACCCTATTCCCCAAACCAGGAATCTTCAGCACCTGTCTCTGACTATCACACTTTCATAAACTCATTACCAATCAAAATGATTAACAAGTACTAAAGACTAACTATTCTGTAACAGAGAACAGGAACCTATTCCCTAAGCAAGAATCTTTAGCACCTGTCTCTGATTATCACACTTTCATAAATTCATCAAGTAGAATTACCAATCAAAATGATTAACAATTACCTAGGAATGAATTGTATGAAAACAATGTAACAATCAGTAAAGCAGAGTTTCAGCAAAACAGAGTTCAGTAAAGTAGAGTTTCAGCAAAACAGAGTTTAAACAAGGCATGAACAAAAATAATACTAACACACTATAGAACTAATGGGTGAATCTTGTGAAGAAGGTGGGCCCTCTCCTTCTCACAAGATTCCCTGGAAATGAAAGGAACTAAGAAGAAATTCTCAGAATATTTTTTTATTCATCTGTCAATTGTATCATGTTACAATATCCAAAGTGAACACGCCCTTCTATGTAATTCCTCTCTAGCCAAACAAAATCCTCCCGTCTAATGATGATTTCCCCTTATTTAAAGAGGAGAATCCTCTTAATACAATTGATCATAAAATTACATGTGTACATACGAATCCTATTCTTATTCAGATCTAATCTTCTATGCTGGAATAGGATATTTTGATCTCCCGTAGAAAAATGTTGTTACAGTAGTTGGAATGGTGTTGGGTTATGTGTAGTTGTTGTAGCCGGTGTGACAACTTCTTTATTTATCTTCTTGTTACTGTTGTTGTATACTATTTCAGCATCGCAAATCATGGATTGTTTCAGCAACGTGATTTGCGTTCTGTTTGATTGTTTCAGCAACGTGGTCTCAAGCAGCAGCGATGGTTGGTGTTGGCTTAAGGTACGGTTGTTGCGGCCAGTGTAACAGCTCCTTCTTGTTACTGCTGTGTGAATTGTTGTTCTAGCATCGCAAATCACATATTGTTTCAGCAATAGGATTTGTGTGTTGTTGACTGTTTCAATAGCGGGTCTTCAAGCAGCAACAATAATCTATAGTTCAAACTGTTTCTGCAACTATATGTTTCTGATCGATGGCTAAGTATGAGAGTAATGTAAAATTACATGTAAAACAAATTAAACATATAGAAAATAGAAGAAACGTTATATACCTTTGGAAAGATAGGTTAAGGTGATAATGTAGGCTTAAATGTGAGTGGGAAAAGGATGTAATGATAAAAAAAAGTATGAACAAAAAGGTACATTATAGGGTCCTAACAACTTCCATGAAAGAGAATATTGATATTATATATAAGAAAGTATGGATAAGAAAATAGAAAGAACAGGTGAACAAAGACCAGGTACCAGAGATCGCAAGATTGGAAATAAAACAAGATGAAGAAAATTCTACAGAGAAAAAGAAAGATGTCAGATACAGAAAGGTTTGGAAAATAACTAAAAGAAAGGAAGGACAGGTAAATAAGGAATCGGTTCAAGATATTGTACTTTCATGCATTGTAGTGAAATATTAATCCACGAACAAAATGAAAGAAGTTATAGCTCAGAGATATAATGAATCTACCAATGAAGATGATGATGAATACACATCAGAGCAGGAATTGGTTTGAGCCATCTGGCTTAGAGACTCCCATGTAATATGAATATTAGATAGGGGGATTCTATGCAATAGCTGTGATAGACCAAAGAACCATCCTTCGAGCAGCTTGCAAAGTTTGAGAAGACATATTCAAAGAAATTAGTTAGAAGAAGTAAAATTTGATAGATTAATAAGGACTTCATGATAGTATAGTGATAAATGGGTTAGCATTATGGACAGTTGATCAAGTAGAGTCTTGGACAATATGGACAGAGATGGATTTGTAAGAACACTTAGCAGGTTTGGAAAGATATATGATAGTGGACAAGAGCATGGATTCATAGATTGGTTCAAAGAGTGGTTCAGAAATAAGGAAACATTATCATAATGGATGATAATTACACAGGAAATGGCTCGAACAATGCTAATGGATTCCAAATTAACAGATATTTTTTGGACACATGTAGTGCATACATCAATTCACATTCAAAATAGAGTAATGCTCAGAAACAACAATGAAAAAACTCCCTATGAACTATGGAAAGGAAGCACAGACAACAACCTATACATTAAGGAAACTCAACGTAATATTATATTAATTGAAATTTATGTTGATGATATTATTTTTGGTAGTGATGATGACAGGTTAAGCCAGAAATTTGCAAAGGATATGCATAATGAATTTGAAATGTCATTACTTGGAGAACTATCCTTCTTTTTGGGACTTCAGATACATCAAAGCAACCAAGGAGCCTTTATTTCTCAAATCAATTATATCAGAGAAATGCTAAAGAGGTTCGGAATGGAAGATTGCAAACCAGTTATCACTCCCATGCAAACCAGTTGCTAGTTAAGCAAAGGTGATGATTCAAAGTCTACAAATCAAAGGTAATACAAGTCAATGATTGGTAGACTACTATATGTGAAAACATCGAGACCAGATGTAATGCAGGCAGTTGAACATGTGGCATGGTTTCAAGCAGCACCAAAGGAATCACATGTATTAGTAGTAAAGATAATTTTCAGATATCTCAAAGGAACAAAAGATTTTAGAATATGGTATGAAAAAGGAAAGGATCTATCTCTTATTTCCTACATAGAAGTGGATTGGGAATATTGTATTGATGATCGATGCAGCACCAGTGGAGCAACATTCTACTTGGGTGAGTGTTTAGTATCATGGCTAAGCAAGAAACAATCATCAGCATCTCTATCTACATCTGAGGCAAAGTATATTGCAGAAACATGTTCTACATAGGTTCTTTGGATGAAACCAACTTTGACAGATATACAGGTTGAGTATGATGAGCCCATTCCAATCTATTGTGATAATACAAGTGCCATCAGTATCCCAAAAGACCCAATGATGCACTCCAAGACGAAGCACATTCCAATCAAGTATAACTTTCTACAGGAACAAGTTGCAGAGAAGAACATCAGAGTTGAATATGTCAGAACAAAACAACAAGTGGCATACATATTTACAAAACCGCTTCCATGGGAATCCCTTGAGTATCTTTACAAGAGAATAGGAGTAATTTCTACGCCAAAATAAATTATTTTGAATGCTTATATTATATGTCTTAGATGTATAGAAAGAAACACCATAAATAGGATAACGGGGGAGACATTTCTCAAATGCAAAGGTAAATTCTTGGAGAGAGATCATAGAGGCATGTTCCCAAGGGGAGTGATTTTCATAACAGAAGAATGAATGATATGACTTCAAAGCGATACCCTTTTTCAAAGGGGGAGATATTACTCATATGAAGAGAAAGAGAGTAATTAGAGGATTATAAACAAAAAGAAAAATCAAAGGAACATAGACAGGGGGAGAATCCCCAAGGAGAGTTTAGTCAGGGGGAGAAGCCCCAAAGGGAGATACCCTCTGCCATTGATGTCAAAGGGTGAGAGATAGAAACATTGATAAAGAGTATAAACATGAATGTTATCATGACTAGGTTTTACCATCAATGTTCGTGTTGCCATAAATGCCAAAGGGTGATATTGTCAGACAGTTGGCTTAGGTTGAAAAATAGTTGGTATGGATCGTTGGTTGTCATTGATGTCAACTATTGGAGAGTGATATTGTAGATTGATGTCAACCCTTGGAGAAATTCTGGTAGCACAAAGGTTTGGGTAATGGACCGAAGGTTGTTTCATATATAATGGTATGATTTTTAATATATTTGAAGGTAATACTATTCTATATGGATAGTACATGTCATTCCATTTCTAGTGGTATGTGGAATGTCACATAAATCCTCACGGTTAAAGAGTTACGCCCATGAGAAGTTGGAGAAACCAGGTTTGGGTAATGGACCCAAGTTTTGTTTATGGATAATGGCATGTGTTTTGATATATTTGAATTCAACACTATTCTAGATGGATAGTACATGTCATGCCATTTCTGCTGGTATGTGGAATGTCACAAAATGCCTCACGATTTGAGAGTTATGGCCTTACAAAGTTGGAGGACCCTCATATGTTGGCTTGAAGCCCCAAAAGGTCAAAGAAGTCAAAGAGATTGGAAAGAAGAAATTATTATTTAAATGATAAATTAAAATGAAAAATTCAAGAAGGATTATTTAAATAATAAAGTGAAGTGAAAAAATCAAAAAAGA
>JZKD02S0775457.1:455888-480414 GCA_000966675.3 Picea glauca | reverse complement strand
CCTGCAACAAGCATGTCATCTACATACAATAGCAAGATAATAAAGCTTCCATTTTCTAGATTTTTAAAATAAACACAGTGATTAGAATGACATCTACTATAACCCTGTTCTGTCAAAAAACTGTCAAACTGCAGATACCACTTCCTTGGAGCTTTCTTTAGGCCATATAATCTCTCCTTCAACCTGCATACCAAATTATTCTTCTCTTTGACCTCACACCCCTGTGGTTGCTTCATATAAATATCTTCCTCCAAATCCCCATGGAGAAAAGTTGTTTTTACATCTAACTGTTCAAGATGCAAATCTTCTACTGTCACAAGACTTAAAATAGTTCTAATTGAAGTCATTTTAACAACAGGAGAAAATATTTCATCAAAATCTATACCCCTTTTTTGTACAAACCCCTTTACAACAAGTCTATCCTTGTACCGCTTTTCTCCTCCATCTTCTTCCTTCAATTTGTAAACCCATTTATTTTGCAATGCTCTTTTTCCTGCAGGGAACTGAACCAAGTACCAAGTATGGTTATTTACCAAGGAATCCATTTCCTTTTTCATGCCTTGCTCCCACTTCCTTTTGGTGTCTACCTACATTGCCTCTTCATAACATTCTGGTTCACCAAAATCAGTCAACAATAAATAATATAATGAAGGAGAGTATCATTCAGGGAGTATACTTAACCTGGTATATTTTCTAACAACACCTGCAGGTGTTTGAGGTACCTGCTTCTTCTGTTGTTGTACAATTTGATTTTCTGGTTCCTTTGGAATTTCTTTTTCAGTGATCTCATCAAGCATTGTGTATTCTTGTTTTTCTTTTTCCTGTTTCTTTCCCTGCAACTAATCTTTGTACATGACCTTCTCATTGAATATGAAATCTCTACTCCTAATGATTTTTTTATTTTCATAATCCCATAAGCGATAATCAAAATCATTAACACCATATCCAATAAAGATACACTTCTTGGATTTGCCTCAAGCTTTGTTCTATTTTCTTTATCAATATGGAAAACTGCTTCACAACCGAAAGTTTTCAAAAAAGAATAGTTTACCTTTTTTCCTGGCCATTCTTCCTCTGGAATTCTACCATCCAAAGAGCTTGAAGGTCCTTTGTTTATTAAGTAAACAACAGCATCTGCCCAAAACTGTCAGGGCAAGCCAGCATGAAATCTCATACTCCTTGCACACTCCATGATTGTCATGTTCATCCTTTCTGACACACCATTTTCTTGTGGTGTTCCTGGAAATGTCTTCTCTCTACGAATCCCATGGTATGAACAATAATCATAAAACTGCTTGTTGCAATATTCACCTCCATTATATGATCTCATACACTTCAAATTTTTTCCTGCCTCATTCTCAACCAAAGCTTTCCATTTCTTAAAAGTACCAAAAACATTAGATTTTTTTTGAATGCAATAAACCCAAGTTTTTCTAGTTGCATCATCAATAAAGGTAACATATTAATGAGAGCCACCAAGAGATGATACCTGAGCTATTCCCCATACATATGTATGCACAAGCTCTAACCTTTCACTCTTCTTTTCTTTTCCGACTCTGAGAAATCTGACTCTCTTATGTTTTCCATAAACACAATGCTCAGAGAAGTCCAAATCAATTTGTTTAAGATCTGGCAACAAATTTCTTTTGTGAAGTATTTGCATCCCCTTCTCAATTATGTGTCCAAGCCTATGATGTCACAATGTTGTATCCACTCATGTAGAAGCTAAAGAGATAAAAGAGTCAGTATTACTAGTACATAAATGTAATGTACCTTCCTTCTCTCCCTTCGCTATCACCAATGATCCTTTGATGACCTTTCACATCTTATCTATAAATATGGATACACAACCTCCACTTTCCAACTGCCCTATTGAAATTAGATTTTTTCCTTAAATCTGGAACATGTCTTACCTCTTTCAACAACCACTGGTTTCCATTATGTTGCTTTATTTTTACCTTTCCCATTCCAACAATTTTTCATGGTGCATCATTACCCAAATGAACCTGTCCAAAATCACATTGAACATAATCTAGAAAAAATTTCCTATGGGATGTGGCATGAAATGAAGCCCCTGAATCTACTACCGAAGACTCAGAAATATTATCTATAGAACGAATCAAAGCATCTTGTAACACATCACCTGGTACATTTGCTTCCTGATTTCTCTCCTGTTGTCCATCTCTTTCTTTCTTTGGAGCTCTGTAGTCTTTCTTAAGATGTCCTTTGTTCCCACAATTCCAGCACTCTATCTTTCCAAGTCTGGATTTGGATCTGCCCTTACTAGAATTCCCACGGTTCCCGAAACCCTTTCCTCTATCCTTTTGTCTTCCCCTGTTCTCCATGTTCAACGCATTTCCTAATGTCTCACATATGATTTTCCATCACATTTCCTCACTAAGGATAACACCAACAACATCATCAAATTTTAAAGTATTTGAACTAGAGACAGAGTTACTTACAACCATGACCAAGTCGTTCCATCTTTCTGGCAATGAGAACAATATTAGAAGAGCCCCGACCTCATCATCAAAGTCCACTTTTACAAAAAATAGTTGATTAGTAACCTTATTAAAATCATTTAAATGATCTGCAACAGACCCACCTTCTGACATATTCATATTAAATAATCTCTTCATTAGAAATACCTTATTGGATGCCGAGGGTTTTTCATACAATTTGGCCAATGTGTCCATCAAACCCTTCATTATTTTTTCTTTCAAAATATTGAAATCCACCGATGTTGCCAGGCTCAACCGTATCGTTCCTAGAGCCTTTCTGTCAAGAATCTCCCATTCTTCGTTCTTCGTAGTCATTGGCTTCTTTGTTATTCTTCCCAATGGTAGGAATATATCATTCTTATATACATAGTCTTCCATCTACATCTTCCATAACTGGTAGTTTTGGCCATTAAATTTCTCGACCCTAAACTTTCCATCTTCCGACATTGCTCCCACTCGAACCAGGAACCCTCTTTTCCTACGAGTTACCTTCTGCTCTGATACCAGTTGTTAGAAAAAAAGGACCGTGGAGAAATAAAATAAAACAAATGTGGAAACAAAACACAAAAGATACATAATACAATAGAGACATAGATTTACGTGGTTCACCCAGTGTGGGCTACTTCCACCAGATAAATTTCCAGGTCCTTCCTTTATTATTATCTAGCATATGAAGGGATACAACCTATAGAAAAATTGTTGTAACTTCCTCTTCTTTCTCTCATAGTCTCCTATCTCAGAATACAATATTCACCATCAACCATAGCCACAATACATTTCCCTCATAAAAGAGGGTTGTCTTCTAGGGAAAAAAACCCTAACATAATCTCTACCGTTAGATCTACGACCTTATAATGAACGGTCTAGATTTACAATGAAATTACAATATACATTTACAAGAAAAAATTTCCTTCGAGGGCTTCGCTCTAAACCCCGGCTTTCCCCGAGACCCCCCAGTCGAGGGGATAGCCCCCCCGGACCCTGCAGAGGGGGTACCCCCCCTCTGCACTCCCCCGCATGGAAGAGTGTACATACTTCTAGGGTGTAAATACTTCATGGGGTATAAACATGGCTGAAAGTAAAAGACCTTTGAATTAGGAAGATAATCAGGCTCCACAACCAACACTAAAGGCACCTCACCCCCCAAAGAGGAGTGGGATCAGCCGATGACTAGAGCGACATGATCACTTTGTCAACCAATGGTTGAATAGGCTGAGAGACTACAAGGTCTAAAGGAACCTCACACCTCAAAATAGGAGTGGGATCAGTCGATGACTGCATCAGCATGACCACTATCTCAACCAAAGGTTGAATAGACTATGAGGAAACCTCAGAAGACTCAAAATCAAAAGAGCTTATAGATAGGGACGACAATCTTTGTACCTATGGAATGCTAGGGCACAAATGCGTAAGGTGATCTCCCTTGAAAATATTACAAGGGAACTTAGGCTTATGTCCTATAGGTATATGTTTCTCAACAGGATCGATGCCCCCAGCATGACTAGCAGTGGTTGGTTGTGCATCTCTAACATGACTTGCAGAGGCTAGTGATGGGTCGATAACTTGACTTGCAGAGGCTACAAACCTATTACCAGTATGACTAGCAGTGACTGGACTCTTTCCCCCAGCATGACATGTAGAGGGTGGGTGATTTCCCCCATCATAACTTGCAGAGGCTGGGTGTTGGTCTTCAACGTGACTTGCAGAGTTTGTCGACCTATCTCCAACATGACTCGCATAGATTGGTGATTTCTTCTTCCTATTCTTCCTCTTTCTATTTCGTTTAAACTTTCGGTTAATAGTAACTGTACTTTCACTAGAGGTGGCATAAGGAGGAGGAGAAGACTTTGTTGATGAAGAAACATCAACAGGGTGCCCATGACTTAAGGTTCTTAATTGAGAAGCGTCAAGAGAATTCAGGAAATTTGGAATGGTACCCAACCAAACCAGTAGTCCCACATTCAACCCAGGAATGTACAAAATGGCCATCAAAGGGACATCAATGTTTCCAAAGAAAGGAAAAGCACAAGAATCCCCTTGCGAAGGGGTTCCTCAGTTGGTATCGTCAAGAAATTTAGCCATGAAGATCTTATGAAGAGGTTCTCCCCTTGTGGGAATGTTCAAATCCGTAAAAGTCTCACACACTGACTCTGAAGAACCAGTTTTATCAAAACAATGCCTATAAAGAGGTGACTCCACGTTTCTAAGCGGAAGACTAAAAAGTCCTCTCAATCGGAGGAGTGGGCGGTCTACCACCCTAAGTCATTTGGCTCTTGATACTCCATGTATAGGACATGTGTGACTTGACAGGTGATCTCTATAGGTATCCATAGACTAGGGGATAACATATTGCTCCAACTCATGGACATGTTCTCACCATAGAGCACATGAGAACCTCAACATATATGGTATGACCTATGCCTGCTAGATCTCAACAAATGATATTAGTAATCCCTAGGGTGGTGATATCACCCCTTTTTCATATATGATGAAATAAACCAATAAAACCATCTCTAGTCTAGCATATGATCATGAGCATACATATATACACAATGAAAAAATAAAATATGAAAATTCCACTACAAATATTCTATCATGATATGAAAATGGTATATACAATGGATGCAAATTCCTACCTAAACTAATTTACTTGTGCGTACCTGTGAAGTCAAGTATTTTCCCCATGATGGGGTTTGAGGAGGCATCCACTAACTCATAATGGACGTTTCCTCCCTTCGATCATGGACAAGTAGTAGGAATCATTTACTGAATTCATTATGATCTTGAAGGGTCCAATCCAAAACTTTGTGCACCCCTTAATGTTGTTAGGATCCCCAATCTTTGTATCCCACTCTAAAACTATATCTCCTTGCTTGTAGTCCCCTCCTTTGGAATCAATTTCTTCTTGTATTCTGGTGTATTTTGTTGAGAGAGGGGAGTGGGGTTTTGTAGTAAGTACATCTTCTTGGTTTGTCTCAGTCAACAAATGTTCATCATCCCCCTTCCATTTGACAAAGCCAACTCTTTTCCCTCTAAACATTACCAAATTGTCAATTTCATCCTCTTGTGTAGAAGAATAGTCATCCCAGTCCTCAAATAGTTTAGAGGTATCATTAAGATGATCACCCCAACTTTCATATCTCTCATGTTCCATAACGATGGGGTGGGATTATACCAAATCACTATCCCTTATGTATGTTTTGTGTAAATGTAATTTCTCCTCATTACCTTGTGTAATGTTATCCTTGTGAGTGCTAGGAGGATTTTGGTCACCCTTTCCCTTGGTCCATGTTATCTCATTAATATTTTCTTATTATACCAAGGTAAGAGTGGTCCAATATTGAAATAAGTAGGGATATACAGATTTGTAGTTAATATGTCCATGATTACACCTTTCAATGTGTTCCATCCTCTTTGGCTTATTATGTGAAGTGACACAATCTTGGTCCTTGACAGGGATAATTACGTAAGAAAATTCCATCTGAAGACTTTCGCCTAAAGTAGCAGTCCATTCCCTAGATAATATCATTCCCCGAGTTTCAGGTATATAAACAACAATGGCATACATTATGATGGGTAAATCAGGGTAGTCAACAAGGTGGAATTCAAGACCTTCCATGAAGTCGTATACCTTGATGCCCTTTCTTTATCACTAAAAAAATTGTGCGCAACATTTCACGCAAATGGTTAACAAAACACATCAATTCCAACAACAATTAGTCCACCGACAACACTGAAATTCATTCAAAAGGCAAAAAAATATACAAATTGGGTCAAAAGTTGAAATGCGCAGATTCACCAAAGGAATCATGTGCATAGTGTGTAGTGTGCATGGGCCAACACAACCCTCAGTGCACACAATGCACAAAATGCGCAATTCTGTACGTGAAAATCCACACACTTCTATGAACAATGCATTTATGGATCTTGTCGTCCCCTCAACCACTTATGGACCAACTCCCAACATGATTTGACCCTCATATCCGAGAAAAATACAAATGGGAGGTTGGTCAAAGACTAGAGGGTGCCCTAAAAGGCCCCTTGTTCACACTATGAACCAATTACATTTTTCCATGTATGAATTCTATAAATAAGAACCATGGGTGAACTAAGAAACCAATATCTTCATAGTATTCTTATGTTGCAAGAATTCTCCCTTGAGAATCCTCTTTTCTCTTTGAAGCCTCCAAGCACCATTGCAATAGGCCATTCTACTCACCTCTTGAGGAAATAAGGATTTGTGTTCTTCACCATTTTCCATTTCTTCCATTGTATAAATAGCTCTCCATTAGGGAACTCAAGAGCCCTCCCAAGGACTTATAAGTCACTATTTTTCTCTATTGTGCTTTGCCTACTAATCTATTGATCCATTGGTAGCATTATGTTGGTCATT
Organism: Picea glauca; assembly: GCA_000966675.3. Taxonomy (NCBI): domain Eukaryota; kingdom Viridiplantae; phylum Streptophyta; class Pinopsida; order Pinales; family Pinaceae; genus Picea; species Picea glauca. The sequence continues at coordinate 473,520 of JZKD02S0775457.1, read as the reverse complement.
ATTTGATTTTCATGCTTCTAAGTTTCTCATTCTTTCTAAAATTTATTTCTTATTTGTTTTAGTTTATTTATTTGTTTATACATGTGTTTGGCTTGTTTAACCCACTCACAAAATTTTGTCTTGTCTAGCAGGCTCATCTAGACATGCAAGTGTTGTTTTTTTTCTCACCCAAGTGAAAAAATCAACACAACAGATTGGAAACCATATTGTGGATCGGTATCAAATTCATCCCTATTTGAGCTTAGAGAGAAATGAATTGTGCACCCTTTGTGCACCTGTAAGAATTGTAACCTGCGCATAACTCCATTTTTTTCAAAATTGTAAGGGTTTTTATGAATGTTTGAGGGTCCCTAGCCTTCATATTTTTATATTTCATGCACTTTGTAAGGAAACTACACTCCACTTAGAGTCCTTTCCCATATGAAATTTTAGCTAACATAGGCACTTAAGGGGGTAAAACGAACCAATATTCTCCTCTTTTGCTTGGTTGCCACATGGATGGCTTATTTGGCTTGTAAAATTTTAAGTTGAGGTTATTTCTTCCATACATCAATCACTTAAATTGGGACTAAAATTTAACTTTGACCCTCAAGTATTCTCTTCCCTCGCACCCTAGTGTGATATTGGGAATCATAAAGGTGGTTAAAGGGACATTTCATCTCCCTTAACAAAAATATTTAGGAGAGGAAAAATCCCCCCTAGGGTTCCTCTTAGTTTTTTGAAATCATCTTAAAGTTTTGTAAGGGCCCATACATGCCCACATGTTGCAAACTTAGGATATTTTCTTAAAATTGTTTTCTTAGTTTACATCACAATCTAGGGAAGTTTAAATATCAAAGTAACGGTTCCATACATGCCCACATGATTTCAATATAGAATAGTTTCAAATCTTCCTTAGTGTAAACAACATTTAGGGAGTTTAAAGGATTTGTAAAGGACCCATATTTCCACACTTCTAGTTCTTTAGGGCTTTAAATATTCCACAAGGTTGTACCAAAGACACATAGTAATATAGGTAAAGAATATTTCTAAGGACAACAGGAAATCCACATGTTGCAATCTCACACTTAACTTATTAAAAAGTTGGTACACGTTTTCACTTGCTTGCACACAAATTAACTCCTCGAACACATAATTTCCATTTTGAATAGTGGATGTTGAAGTAGGTTTTCTCCAAAGGAATTATGAACATCCCACTACTTCTTTGGAAATTATCCACACCCATTTAATTCAGACGATATTGGTTCACACCCCCAATCTCTCATCCCACCACATCTAAAAAAATTCTAAAAACACACTAAGTTTTCCTCCACGGGAGGTACCAAAAGAAAATGTTTAGTCTAGGTAAGATCTCAAGGGTAGGCATCCAAATAACCCCCCATTATCTGGTTCTCACATTTTCAAACCATAGAAGTTGACAAATAGGGAAATTTTAAATCCTCGAAGTGTTCCTACACCATAAGGCAGGGATATACCTGTGAAGGGTTGAAGGTCGAGCTACGGTTGTTCTGTGCATCCCTCCTTGAGTGACCCAACTCTTGGAAGGGAATCTAGCCTGTGACCCATTTCGAAGGAAAAAAAATCTAAATGTCGCACTTTCACCGAGGTTCCTAGTGACCAAACATAGGACACCTACCCAGGTGGTGATTGTGGGCTGCAATCACACCTTGATCATATTTTGTGTGGCTATTGGGAAATATATCCATTTCTTTCGGGATATGCACCCTTTACCCCTCATTCTAACTGATTATTTCAACCTTCAGTAGTTACTCTTCCAGTGGATTCAGACCCCACTTTTGAGTGCTTTTGGAAGGCCCAATGTTTTTTGAGAGGAAGGACAATACGTCTTTTAGGAGATGATCATTTGTGTTTATTGTTCCGCCACGCGGAAGAAATCCACCTATCCATATGCTTGTTTATTTTACAGTTGATCTATGTATGATGCTCATTTGATTACATGCAATTCTAAATTATAATATCTTGTGAAGGTCCAAAATATACAAAGCTCTTGTTCATTTATTTCTCTCTTATCACCATTTGCACACATTCACTTTTCTCGTTGAAAACCATAGGGGAACTGTTATCCCCAAATTTTAGGGATAGCTAGGAGATCATGTCTCAAGGCCCACATATCCTAGACATGGAGTACCGAGAGCCAGATCAAATTTGGAATGGCCCTGGAGGGCCCATCTTTTCTCATTTTTAGCACCTCTACTCTGTCAACAATAGAAGCATCCATCACCATCGGCTTGTTCCTGCATCAGAGATGGTTCTTTATCCAGGAGGTAATGAGTCTGGTTATCATGGTATTTGTCACTCTGATCCTCAAAACCTTTGAATATGTGCATTTAATTCCTTTTGTTTCTAACAGATTCTATACTTTCCCCACTTGACCATGTCTAGGTGGAATGTAAGGATTCCCTAGTAAATCTGTGTCTGTAGGTTCACGTTTTCCACTAGGGGATTTCTGAAAATCCATCGTCTGCTCCTGTCACAGAACCACTTTTTCATCTTGGTTCCCACTCATCTATCCCATTACACTTGTCTAGGCACTGGGTTGACCTATCAATTGAGGATTGCACCTTACCTCATGGGAAGAAGGAGTTAAAGGCCTAGAAGGTAAAAGAAAGATGGAAAAAGATAAAATCCTAAGAATAAAACCTTGATATGCTTTGCCCAAGGATCCCCGAGAAATCAATAAAATGCTTCTCAGCAAGAAACAAGAGGGGCCCGTAAAAATAATAAAACAAGACCTAGTCAAATTATAGGGGGTCTCATCACGAGCCAGCCTATTAGGTCCATGGGTATCTAGCAGTAGTATGACATTACCATGAGTTGGTTACCATGCTAGGGTAATGACTCTTAGTTGCATGGCAAAGAGAAAGGGGGTCTCATCACGAGCCAACCTTCTCATCTCTGTCAAAATACTTTTGGGTCACATTGCCACCACTGGTCACCACACCAAGGAAGAGTCCCCTGATTAGCTTCTTGAAGAAAAAGAATAAAGAATAAAGAATAAAAGGCATGAATCGGCTTGAAAAAAATCGCATCCAGGACAGGTGCAACTCTCCTTCTACAAAGGCACCCACGGGTAAAACTCTTCATCCTCTACTCCCACTACTCTGACTTTCCTAGACATACCTTATCCACATCACCCACTTACATTGATCAGATGAAGTCTCTTCCAGAAACTTTCCTCCTCCAAGTTGACACTAGCCCAATAGGATTCTCTATCACTTTCTCCAAACTTGTATTGCAGGCTTGTATGGTGTATTTTAGCTTTTAATTAGGGAAACGGGGGTTTTATGCACATTTTTAATAATATTTATGATGATATGTGATTGACATTGATACGATCCCTATGAATTATGACCCCATGGAGGGCACAACTGTTGATGTCCAGGATCATGCCCGACAGACAGGTACCATGCTGGACCGGTACACATGAGGAGATGATTAGTTCGGAACTCCATGGGGCTGAAGAGCCCACCATATGGATGTTGAGACCCCAATAGGGGGCAAAGACCAGAGAGAGGGGTTTTCATAGGAGAGAAGGAAGACTTCTTGCAGAGGCACCCCGCCAAAGCTTGACCTACGGGGATTGTGCCCTTTTCAGTGGAACCTTAAACTTGGAAGGCCTAGGACATCACCCTTCATGACCATGATGTCACCTAGTAGAATGGACACTTTGGGAGATAGCTGGGGTAGTTTTGGCATGTGTGGCAAGTTGGAGAAGCCCAAGGAGGGCTAACGTTTTTCTCCAGGATGTTGCATTTTCCCTAGAAGGGGTTAACGTCACCCTAAAAGGGGCATGACGTCTCTATTTAGCTTGATTAGGATTTAATTTAAGAATTTAATGTAAAACAATATGATTTTTAGTATTTTGGCCTTATCAGCCTTTTTATGACCTAAAAGTGAAATTAGGTTATGGTATTGTATAAATTGAGGGTTCTCACCTTCATTTTTTCATCATCTTTCACTCACCACTTGGTGAGGTATTAAATTTGTGCCCTCTTTTAGGGTTTTGGATGAAATTTTGGGGCACACTTGTTGGAGACCTTTTATTAGCATTTTGGCATTTATCTTGGTGGAAGGTGTTACAACTAGAGTTTGCTACTTGATTTCTTGGTTGAATGTAAGTAAATTTCTGCAAAACTTCTTAAATGAATGGTTGTAGTATTTTTTTATTACATTTATGGTTATATTTTATTGAATTAAGCCCTACGGGACAAGCACACATAGAAGGTCCTTTTCTCATGTCCCCATCAAGGTTTTAGCCATTTTATTTGTTGAAGTGAGATAGAGCCTTGCCTTAGAAACACTCTACTCTTTCAAGCCCTTGTAGAAGAATATTGAGCCTTGCCATAGAAACACTCAAATATATCTTCTCCCATGCTATCCGTTTTTCTCATTAAAGATGAGAAGGAGAAAACGCATCAAGGCCTAGTTCCCCTACACCTTGGTGAGCCATTTTTCCCTAGGGTTTTCCTGGTAAATCCTTGCCATAGCAACACGTTACCTGCAAAACCTCTTGTCTTAGTTTTATGCAATTGTTTGAGCTAGTCATTTTCCATTGAGATAAGGAAGGAGGAGAGAGCGTTGAGGCCTAGTTCCCCTACACCAAAGTGAGCCTCTCTCCCCTGGGGATTCACTCTTGAGGCCTTTCCATAGAAACACCTCAAGGTATAACCCTCTTGTCCTCGGTCTCTTATTATCATTTGATCCTTCAACTCTTATGTCCTCTTGTTGACTCCATATGCCCTAGGAAGATACTGATCTAATCCTTAGTGTAATCTCAAAACAACTTCAAATACCTTTTATCAAACCCTAACTTAAATAACCCTAGCTTAAAAAATGGACCTTGTTAAGCTATTGTTGTCATCATCTTTTGTTATAAACATCATTGTGCAACTATAGTTTTACTTTTGAGCAATTGAATGGTTGATTAAGACGTGATCCAATGAAGTGTTGATTTTTTACATTGAATGCCAAGTTTTCTTTAGCAATTTATTGAAGAAGTGATATTATAATTGTTGTTATTATATAAACATTGACTTCGTCAATATTTATTGCCCAATTTCTTATATATCAGATAGTCATTGATTATATGAAGTACTAACCAAGCGAGTAAGCTTGCATATATATATATATATATATATATATATATATATATATATATATATATATATATCTTGTTGCTTTGTCTCCAGTAGGTACATCTCTCTTTTTTGGTTATAATCTCTTTATTGGATGGTTAGCCGGACTATTTTCTCATTGGTGACTTGTGAGGGGGAATTTATCTTCTATCCTTTAATCCTTTTCCTTCTCAAAACCCCAAGTCACCGGGGACATCTCCCCTGGGTGTTACCTCCCCAAATAGAAAGAACCTTCCCATCGAGGTGACAGTGGGTGGGATTGGTTCAGTTACACCAGTTTGACCTCTTTTCATTTGTATTTTATCCTAAATACAAACTGTACGGTAACATTTTGGCGTCATTGTTGGAGAAAACTGAGTCAATTCTCCTAAAGATGAAACTTTTAAGTAAGCCTTATCTTAGAAGCTTACCTGACGAATCCATTTAGGATGTTTTCCCTCATCCTTTGATAGTTTCAGGAAAATTATCTGGCTAATCCACTGACCTTTTCTTGGGTGGCACCTTACTCTCAATTTTATGATATTTCCAAGTTATGGGATCATGCCACACTGGGAACAAATGTATCTGACTATTGATTTCAAAAAATTTCAAGGATACCTAAATTACTTTGATACAAAATGGCTAAACAACTCTCTAAGATTTCAGGGCCTCCCAACTCCTCACTTCGTAAATTTTTTATACTATATGAGAGAGATAGTATTGGGAGGAGAGGATGATCTTATAAAATTATTCATACTCACTCTACCATCCTTCTTGCAAGATTGGTTTAAGGGTTGTTGCAAATATAGGGGTATATCATCTTTCATACACCTCATCGGTAGGTTTATTGATTTTGCAAAGCCACGTTGCCAAACATATGAAGATGTTCTTCAAAACCTCATGATAGCCTTGGAAGATGGAGGATTCACCACTGATATTGTAGGACATCTCATGAATGCATATCATGTTCAATACCAGTAATATTTTGATTTGAAAGAAGAGACCTTTTAGGGAAATTGTCAACCCCTTGAAAAGGAGCAGGATTTCTCCCATGATTCGATAGAATGTAGTGAAATAAAAGAAGTAAATTATGAGGATGAAACACTGGTAAATAGTCCTCCATCTGACAAAGATCTCCAAGATCCTTTTCCTCCTGCACAAAATGAAGAGAATGAGGTAAGTTGTTTTCCTTTCCAAATTGTTGATGATACCTTATTATATGATTCAAACAACAAAAAATAAATGGAGCCTCTAGACAAACTAGAATATGAAGAGGCAAGTCTTCCATTTGATGAATATATCCGAGTACTTGAAGCTCCTACACAGGAAGAAGTGATAAAGGTGAGTTACTTCCCTTTGCAAGTTTCTAAATATTCTCTATCTTCTGATATGGAAAGTGAAAAAGTGTTGGATTTTCTAAACCCTTCATGTTATGATGAAAATGATGACTTTTCTGATAATATTAATGAGTTCATACATGTCAGGAAGTGCAAATGGGTGTTATTGGATATGATGGGGATTCCATTTACGACATTGAGGATCATTTCCAAAAGTTTCCTTTACCTTTATTACATGAAGTTACTAATAATTCTCACATTTGGAAAAAAGAAATGATTACCAATTTTATTCAGATACCCAAGTATGACTCGATATTATGCTCTCCTATTATTTTTTGGTCATACCTTAAGGACTTTGATGATTGTTTCTCTAAGCACTTGGATTTGTTCTACGAAGAAATTTATCAACCAGTGTTGTGCTCATATCTTGATAAAAGTGAGGAACTTACTTGCTTGAAACAGGATACTTGTGATGAGACTTTCCACCTCCCTTTGATCACTTTAACTCACTATGTAACTAAAGGTGTGGTTCAGAAAAATGTCCATTATTCCAAGTCTCTTGTAAGACAAAACCTTGCTCTAGATTTTAGGGGAAAGTTGAGTTCCTCAAGAAAAGGTTTATTACCTTCATTTTCTAGCTAGCCCTTCAAAAACTGTTAGCCATCCTTTCAGTTCTTGCTAATCCCTTCTCAAGCTTCAATTTGTGAGAATGTTCAAGGTAGCCAGCATCCAGATTCCTCGAGTCGATCTTCTGAGCCTTTGACTTTTCATGATCCTTTCCTAAGATGGATTGAGAACTCTCCTGAGAGTATGTCTTGGCATCACATTTTCCCTCCCACCCGCCTCCATGACCTAGACCTTACATTCTCCATAGATACAATGAATTTTCTAACTCATGGTCTTGTTGTGCTTAACTTATCACTATTTCGGCTTATGATGAAGCACAAAGGCAGGTATTGTGGGACATTGTTGGATTGGTTACACTGGTCATTTGACTACATCCAACATCTAGTGAATAGGTGAGTGTAGGTAAGTAGGTAGGCATTTTTGCATTCATGTATTATACCATTTGCATTGCATGTTAGTTTTCTTTACATTCACACTTATGATTGCATCATTCCAGTTTTGTTTTATATATGCTGGGGTGGTATCACCACCCTAATCGATTATTTATTTTTTCTATTGAGATCAAGCAGGTAAACAGGTTATGCCAGATATGTTGAGGTTCTCATGCACTCTACAGTGAGCACATGTCCCTGAGTTGGAGCCATATGTTATCCCCCACTTTTAGGGATACTAGGAGATCATGTCTCGAGGCCGATAGGTCCTAAACATGGAGTAATGAGAACCATATCAAATTTTTCATGGCCCTAGAGGACCCATCTTTTCATATTTTATCACCTCTACTCTGTCAGCAGCAGCAACATCCATCACCATCGGCTTGTTCCTACATTAGAGATGGTTATTTCTCCATGAGGTAATGAGTCTGGTTATCATGGTATGTGTCACTCTGATCCTCAAAACCTTTGAATATGTGCATTTAATTCCTTTTGTTTCTAAAAAATGATTGGATCTTATACTTTCCCCACTTGAATGTGTCTATTTGGAATGACAAGATGCCCTAGTAAGCCTGTGTCCATAGCTTCTGGTTTTACATTGGGGGATTTATGAAAAGTCATCGTCTGATCTCGTCATAGAACCACTTTTTCACCTTGCTTCCCACTCATCTATCCCATTACACTTGTCCGGACACTGGGTTGACCTATCATTTGAGGATTTCACCTTACCTCATGGGAAGAAGGGGCTAAAGGCCCAAAAGGTAAAAGAAAGATGGAAAAATATAAAATCCTAAGAATAAAATCTCAAGATGCTTCACCCAAGGATCTCCGAGAAAGCAAAAAAAGGCTTCTCAACAAGAAACAAGAGAGACCCATAAAAATAATAAAACAAGAACTAGTCAGAGGATAGGGGGTCTCATCACGAGCCAGCCTATTGGTTCCATGGGTATCTAGCAGTATGAAATTACCACCAGCTAGTTACCATGCCAGGGTAGTGACTCTTGGTTGCATGGCCAAGAGAAAGGGGGTCTCATAATGAGACAACCTTCTCATCTCTATGAAAGTACTTGTGGGTAACATTGCCACCACTGGTCAACAAGCCAGGGAAGTGTCCCCTGATTAGCTTCTTCAAGAAAAAGAATAAACAATAAAGAATAAAAGGGATGAATGGGCTTGGAAACAATCGCATCCAGGATGGGTGTAGCTCGCCTTCTATAAAGGAACCCACATGTAAAACTTTTCATCCTCTAATCCCATTGCACCCATTTCCCTAGACATCCCTTATCCACATCACCCACTTACATGGCGCAGATGAAGTTTCTTCTGGAAACTTTCCTCCTCCAAGTGAACACTAGCTCAATAGGATGCCCTATCACTTTCTCCAAACTTGTATTGTAGGCTTGTATAATGTCTTTGAGATTTTAACTGGGGCAATAGGGGTTTTATGCACATGTTTATTAATATTGATGATGAGATTTTATTGACATTGTTATTATCCCTATGACTTATGATCCCATGGAGGGTGTATCTATTGATGTGTAGGATCATGCCCGACGGATTGGTATCATGCTGGACCAATACACATGGGGAGATGATCAGTTCGGACCTCCATGGCACTGAAGCACCCACTAGATGGATGTTGAGACCCTAGCATGGGGTAGTGACTGGACAAAGGGGTTTGCATAGGAGAGAAGGAGGACGTCTTGCAGAGGCACCCTGATAGAGCTTGACCTAGTGGGATTGTGGAATTTTCAGTGGAATGTTGGCCTTGGAAGGCCTAGGAATTCACCCTTCATGACCATGATGTGACCTAGTAACATGGATGCTTTGGGAGATAGTTGGGGAAGTTTTGGCAAATGTGGCAGGTTGGAGAATCCCAAGTAAGGCTAGTGTTTTGATCCAGGATGTTGTACTTTCCCTAGAAGGGGCTAACGTCACCCGAAAAGGTGCATGACGTCTCTCTTTAGCTTGATTAGGGTTTAATTTTAAGCATTTAATGTAAAATAGTATGATTTTTAGTATTTTGGCCTTTTCGGCCTTTTTATGACCTAAAAGTGAAATTAGGTCATCGTACTATATAAATTGAGGGTTTTCACCTTCATTTTTTCATCATCTTTCACTCACCACTTGGTTAGGTCTAAACTTTGCACCCTAGTTTAGGGTTTTGGCTAAAATTGTGAGGTGCACTTGTTGAAGGAGAAGTTTTATTGGCGTTTTGGCATTTCTCTTGGTGGAAGGTGTTACAACTAGGGTTTGCTACTTGATTTCTTGGTTGAATGTAAGTAAATTTCTAAAAAACTTCTTAAATGACTTGTTTTAGTATTGTTTTTCTTACATTTATGGTTATAATTTGTTGAATTAAACCCTAGGGGACAATCACATTTACAAGGTCCTTGTCTCATGTCCCCATCAAGGTTTTAGCCATTTTATTTGTTGAAGTGAAATAGAGCCTTGCCTTAGACACACTCTACTCTTTCAAGGCCTTATAGAAGAAGATTGAGCCTTTCCATAACGACACTGAAATCTATCTTCTCCCATGCTAGTTGTTTTTCTTATTTAAATCTAAGAAGGAGAAAATGCATCAAGGCCTAGTTCCCCTACACCTTGCTAAGCCATCTTTTCCTAGGGTTTCCCTGGTAAAGCCTTTCCATAGAAACATGTTACCTACAAAACGTCTTGTCTTAGTTTTATGCAATATTTTGAGCTATCCCTTTTCCATTGAGCTAAGGAAGGAGGAGAGAGCATTGAGGCCTAGTTCCCCTACACCAAAGTGAGCCTCTCTCCCCTATGGCTTCATCCTTGAGGCCTTTCCATAGAAACACCTCAAGGTATAACCCTCTTGTCCTTAGTCTCTTATTATCATTTGATCCTTCAGATATTGCATCCTCATGTTGACTCCATATTTTCTAGGAACGCACTGATCTAAGCCTTAGTGTAATCTCAAAACAAATTCTAATAGCTTTGATCAAACCCTAACTTAACTAACACTAGCTTAAAAATTTGACCTTGCTAACCTATTATTACCATATTTCTCTATAAACATCATTGTGCAACTATCATTTTAATTTTGAGCAATTGAATGGTTGATTAAGGCGTGATCCAATGAAGTGTTGATTTGTTACTGTAATGATCTCAAGCCCAATTATGTCTTGGAATCACTAACTACCACTAGTTTGTCGATGTGCAGGTGTTTATTGAGTTATTAAGTGCATACAAGATTCATTCAATGAATGGAGATCATCATACATTTAAGATATAGAATCACAAGCAAGATCTGACCCTTTTATTATAAGCAATGTAGGATCAATACAATAGATGGTCGATCTGGCATAAACCTCAGATGGTCGTACAAACAACAGATATGAGCTGCTACAAAATGCTCCCGACAATACAAAGGAAGCCTCTAAAGGCTGGATAAGTAATGAATACTAGTATCAAGCAGATCTGAATGTCAAACTCTCCAACTAGAGAGTGCCATGCTCCAAGTGGAGACTAAAGCCCTCGATAATTCGGTCCTGATGGAAGAGTGCTCCAAATGAGCCCAAACTCGATCAAATAATAGATCATGACAGTGGGAGCCTCCTCCTGAAGTTTCAAACCCAATGTCCAAGGAAAACCTATCCAACTATGGAATATTCTAAGATATTTACATCCTCCTGAACAGCTAAGTTGATCCCTCCTCAATGGTATGGCACGCCCTTGCTGGAAATTCCTCAACAGTATGACCCTGATGTCTTATGAAGCTTTAGAAGGAAATATGCTGAGAATAGAATGGTGTGGAGGAATATTTCATTCCCGACACCAAGCTGTGGAACAAGGTGAGTGGATATTTCACCACTGAGTTGCTCATAAGGGTTTGTGCAGCAAACCCCAAAACTGAATGCTCAAAGCACTAACAAAAAATATCCAAATAAAAATGAGTAATAGGTGAACCCCATCCACTTACTTATACTTTTCCTTCAAATTCTCTGTTGAGTTAGGTTAACTCCCAGGGTTAATCTTCTATTATTCTGTTGAGTTATCTTTTACTCCTTTATCCTTTTCCTTTCTTAAGTCAACTTAAAAATATAACTTTTAACTTCTTGACTTTTCCCCCTCAATGTGAGACTATGACCTAGTGGGGGTGCCCAGGCCACTGAATCTCCTCATCACCTCTCTAGGAGGTGGGGGACATTACAGTCTCCCCTGCTTGAAATTGCTTGTCCTCAAGCAATTCCAAACCTGCTTCTCTAACCATGTGCTTCGACTCCAAAGTGGCATCCTCAATGGGTAAATCCTTCCACCTGATCAGGTACTCCTTGATGCTTCGGTTTCAGAGCCTCTTCTCTCTGACTTCTAACACCTCCTCTGGAATTAAAACAAGTTGTCCCTCCTCATCCATGGGAGGTAATGCCTCAATAGGCCTGATGTTTTGACCGAGGGCTTTCTTAAGACATGAGACATGGAAGACATTGTGAATTTTTCTACCCTATGGAAGATCCAGCTCATAAGATACTGCCCTTATCTTCTTGCTGACTCTGTAAGGTCCAAAGAAACGTGGCTGCAGTTTCTCCACTCGGCTTATTTTAATGGAGGCCTACCTGTATGGTTGCAACCTCAAATAGACTAAATAGCCAACCTCAAAGGTACGATCAACTCTGTGCTTGTCTTCTTGGACCTTTTGTTGGTTTTGTTCCCTCTGTAAATGATCCTTCAATTCCTTGAGAATGTCTTGGCTCTGCTGTATCCAATCCTGTACCATCGGAGCCCTGCTTTCACCAAATGAAATATCCACAAATGATAAAGGATCATAGCTATGTAAATCTATGAAGGGTGACATGTCGATGGACATATGTTGGGTGGTGTTGTAACAATATTCTCCCAAATGTAACCATCTGAACCATGCTTTTTTTTGTCCTACTACGTAGTTTCTGAGGTAACCTTCCACCCATTTGTTGACTATCTCAGTCTAACCATCCATCTGAGGGTGATAGCTAGTACTAGGATTCAATGTTGTACCCACTAATTTGAACAACTCTTGCCAAAATATACTCATGAATCTGTTTTCCCTATCACTGATGATGGTTTTGGGTAGGCCATGTAGTCTGAACACCTCTCTGAAAAATAATTCAGCCACCTATGATGCACTGAAGTCTATGGCTATGGGAAAAAAGTGTGTAAACTTCGTCAACTAGTCTACCACCATGAAAATGCAATATTTCCCTTGTTCTCTGGGCAACCCTGTGATGAAATCCATGGATATACTTTCCCACTTGTGCTCTGGAAAAGGTAGGGGTTGCAACAGTCCTGCAGGATGTGTGTGCTCATCCTTGTTTTCTTGGCATGTAGTGCATTCTCTGACATGCTTCATCACATATTCCTTGAGGCCTTTCCATACAAACCTCTCTCTCACCTACCTGTACATCTTACTGATGCCCTGATGCCCTGCTACTAGTGAGTTATGACATGCATGCAAGATATTAGCTTTGAGAGCTGATCCAGGAACTAAAAAGATCCAGCCTTTGTAATAGATGAGGTCATTTATGACACTGAATTTGTCATCCTGTTTTTTCCCATCCAACAGTTGACAAGCTAATTGATCCTTTGCATATTCCACTATCAAGTGTTCCTTCTAGTCGACTAACATACAGGACATGGCAAAAATGGATGGCCTTATGGATAATGCACCGACCACTGCGTTGTTCTTCCCTTTCACGAATTCAATGTCAAAGTCGTAGGCTTGTATTTTTCTTACCCATTTTTGTTGTCTTTCATTCAAATCCTTCTGCTCCAATAGATATTTAAGACTGTTATGGTCTGATTTGACCACAAACCTGGAAACTACCAAGTATTGCCTGAATTTGGCTAGTGCATGCATGATAGCCATCATTTCTTTGTCGTAAATGTTGTAAAGTAGTTCAGGACCCCTAAGCTTCCTAATTTCATAGGCAAGGGGGTGCCTGTTCTGCATCAACAGGGCTCCTATACCTTCCCCTGAGGCATCACACTCCAAAGTGAAGGATATGCCAAAATCAGGAAGAGCTAGAACTGGGCAGGTGCTCATGACCTCTTTCATTTTCTCCATCGTGACTTGGGTCTCATCATTCCATTTGAAGGACCCCTTTTTGGTCAGGTTAGTCAAGGGTGCACATAGTTGAGAAAACCCTTTGACAAATTTCCTATAGTATGGGCATAGGCCCAGGAATCCCCTCAGTTCTGTGAGTGTTTTCGGAGTAGGCCATTCTCTAATGGCTGTCATTTTCTCTTGGTGTACTTGTACCCATTTTTCCCTTATGATGTGTCCCAAGTAAAGAAATTCTATCATTCCAAACTCACACTTTGATTCCTTGGCGTATAGTGATTGTTCTTCCATGATTGATAGAATTTGGTCCACATGTCGAAGGTGTTCCTCCCAGGTCTTACTGTAAATGAGAAAGTCATCAAAGAATACCAACAAGAGTTTCCTCGGCTGTTTGTTGAACACATGGTTCATGTAAGACTGAAATGTGGTTGGGTCATTGGTTAACCCAAAGGGCATCACCAAAAACTCGTAATGGTCATAGTGACACCTAAAGGCTATTTTTGAGATGTCCTCCTCCCTCATTTTGATTTGATGGTAGCCCGAGCGAAGATCAATTTTTGTGAAATATATAGCTCCATGCAGCTCATCCAACAAATCATCAATCTTGGGTATGGGGTACCTATTTTTTGTCTTCTTTTTATTCAAATCCCGGAAGTTAATGCACATTCTCATCGTTCCATCCTTCTTCTTCACCAAGACTACTAATGATGCAAATGGGATTTAAATTGGTCTGATGTGTCCCGTGTCTAGAAGCTCCTTAATGGCCTTCTCTATCTCTTCTTTATACTTCCTGGGATGCCTATAGGGTGTGGTGATAACAGGCTTATCCCCTGCTTCTAGCTCTATGATGTGCTCAAACCCCCTATCTGGTGGCACACCTGGAGGAATCGGCCAGAACGCTTTCTGGTGCTTGTCAAGGATTCTTTTGATCTCTGGTGTGTAATGTACCTTTCCCTTCTCATCGACCCGTGTTGAGACCTTACATTCCACTGTGTATACAATTTCTTCCCTTTTGAAGATGGCTTCCATCCTCTTTGCCGCGACCACTCTGGCAGAGTTACCTGTCATGCCTCTGAGCACAACCTTTTGTCCTCCTTCCCCCATGAAGGAAATTTCCATGGTCTTGTAATTTGTGATGATGGGTCCTAAAGTGTTGAGCCACTGCAGCCCTAGGATGATGTTGGTATCGGGAATATCCATCACATACACATTCTGAACTAACTCATGCCTTCCCAAGGGGAGTTTCATACTTGGTATGTATCTGTTACAGGGCATAGTACTACCACCTACTACCTCCACTTTGAATCCTTCAAATTCTCTTGTAGATATGTGCCTCCTCTTCAGTAATGTTGCATCAATGAAATTGTGGGAAGCTCCTCCATCAATCAGAACCGACACTCTCTGTCCTTGCAAGACCCCTCTCATCCTGAAGGTGTTGAACCTTGGTACCCCATTAATAGATGCCAATGTAGCCTTCTCTCCATCTGCACAGTCTAGTTCTAGAACCTCCTCTTCTACTACCTCTAATGTTCCGGCCTCCATGTTTTGTATCTAACCATACTCATCCTATTCTTTGTCATCTGAAGTAACCTCAATGTAATGTACCTGTCCTCATCCCATGCACTTGTGTGAGGGATTCCATGGCTCCTTGCATGTGAAGCAGAGTTGCTTCCTTCTCAGTTCCCTCCTGGTGTTGTCATCTATTCTGCCACGGCCCCTATCATAACCCTTAGGGTCACGTCCTCCCTGGTTTATTGGAGGCCTTTGATCTCTTCCACCATTTTTAAGAGGTGTTATGGGTATGAATTTTGGTTTAGTAGCTGGACCCAGATCCCGTGTCTTCCAAATAGCTTCCTGTAGGTTGGTAGGCTTGAAGGCCTTAACCCAACCCTTCAAGGGTTCCATCAATCCTTCTGTAAAGAGCATCATGAGCCTAGTTGGGGACATATATTACACCATCACTGCCAGCCTTTGGAACCCATGAATGTATGCCTCAGTTGTACTTGTTTGCTTGAGTTGGGTGAGATCCCAAAAATGTAACTCAGGATCTCCTAGATCAAATCTATCAATCAGCCTCTCAGTGAATTCTGTATAGGATACAATTTGGTTGTGGCCAAGTGTGGTGAGCCCATGGTACCACTAGTCGCGGGCCTTACCATCCAAGTACATGGTGGAAAACTTGATAGCCTCCATATCTTTCATGGGGTTGAGTTGTAAATAGGTATCCAGCTTCTGTACCCAAGATTGTGTCGTCATCTTGGTCATACCATCAAAGTATGGAATTTCTATTTTCCCTGTTCTAAGTTCAAACTCGAAACTACCCCTGTGGTTTGTCCTAGGTTGATTTCTGAACCTGAGTTGGCAATACTGATCTAGGTACATTTGTATTTAGACCTTCATATCCAAACTGTAGTATTTTTTGGCACTCCTTTCCATTTGTTCCACAAATTCTTCTACCTATTCCTGTTGCCCTTGCTCATTTGTGAATGTGAGCATGTAAGGTCTAGGGTTAGCTTTGCTACCTGAATGTCAACCAAGCTGATCATCTGTGAACGTAGGTATGTATTGTCTCTAATTGACCCTGCTACCCATATGACCCTGGGTCGTGTCTCCATCCAAACTTCCTTCGGATATAACTACTTTATTCGGATTATATCTTATCTCCCCATGGATTTTCTCGGATCCATCGGCCTCCTTATTCCCGTACATATCCGGGTTCCTCCCTTGATGAGTCACTTGTGTTAGAATTTCATTTAGCTTGGATTGATTCTTGTTCATTATCTGCAGATTTTTGTCAACCCTCTTCAACGTTTCAGAGAGTTCATCCTGTCCCCTTCTGCTGGTTTCATGGTACTCATCCAAGTGTCAGACCAATGTTCTTTCCGTACGATTAACAGATTGTTGGAACTTGTCAAATTCTACTTCTATTCGATCCAAGCCTAGAGACTCATGGTCATCCCCTGACCCTTCCATTTCAGCCTCTGTTTCACTACTCAGTTTCGTCCTTCTACCCATGAGAGAACCACTTTACCTTTGTATGCGTTGACCCTTCCACGGGTTTGGGGGGATCGAAGCTCTGATACCACTGTAATGATCCCAAGCCCAATTCTATCTTGGAATCACTAACTATCACTATTTTGTCAATGTGCAAGTGTTTATTGAGTTATTAAGTGCATACAAGATTCATTCAACACATGAAGATCATCATACATTTAAGATATAGAAGCACAAGCAAGATCTGACCCTTTTATTATAAGCAATGTAGGATCAATACAATAGATGGCCGATCTGGCATAAACCTCATATGGCCATACAAACAATAGATATGAGTTGCTACAAAATGCTCCCGACAATACAAAGGAAGCCTCTAAAGGTTGGATAAGTAATGAATTCCAGTATCAAGAAGATCTGAATGTCAAACCCTCCAACTAGAGAGTGCCACGCTCCAAGTGGAGATTGAAGCCCTCGATAATTTGGTCTTGATGGAAGAATGCTCCAAATGAGCCCAAACTTAATCAAGTAATAGATCAGGACAGTGGGAGCCTTCTCCTGAAGTTTCAAACCCAACGTCCAAGGCAAACCTCTCCAACTACGGAATATTCTAAGATAGTTGCGTCCTCCTGAATAGCTAAGTCGACCCCTCATCAATGGTATGGCACGCCCTTGCTGGAAGTTCCTCAATAGTATGACCCTGATGTCTTCTGAAGATTTAGAAGGAAATATGCTGAAAATAGAATGATGTGGAGGAATATTTCATCCCCAAGACCAAGTTGTGGAACAAGGTGAGTGGATATTTCACCACTGAGTTGCTCACAAGGGTTTGTGCAGCAAACCCCCAAAATGAATGCTCAAAGCACTAACAAGAAATATCCAAATCAGAATGAGTAATAGGTGCACCCCAGCCTCTTACTTATACTTTTCCTTCGAATTCTCTGTTGAGTTAGGTTAACTCCCAGGTTTAATCTTCTATTCTTCTGTTGAGTTATCTTTTACTCCTTTATCCTTTTCCTTTCTTAAGTCAACTTAAAAATATAACTTTTA
>JZKD02S0775457.1:439753-455416 GCA_000966675.3 Picea glauca | reverse complement strand
TTTGTCTCAGGCAGGTACATCTCTCTTTTTTGGTTATACTTCTGTTTATTTTCTGGTTAGCTAGAATATCTACTCGGTGGTGACTTGTGAGGGGGAATTTATCTTTTAGCCTTCAATCCTTTGCCTTCTTAGAACCCCAGGTCACTAGGGATGTCTCCCCTGGTCCTTACCTCCCTAAATAGAAAGAACCTTCCCATTGAGGTGACAGTGGGTGGGATTGGTTCAGTTACACCAATTTGACCTATTTTCATTCATATCTTATCCTAACTACAAACTGTGTGATAACAGGAACCACAAAATCCCCATCATTCCAGAAGCTTGCAGAATATCCCTCATTTTCTTGGAGGAGTCCCTAGTATTGCTAACTCACCGACTGAACCATCTCACACCCCTGTGACTACTACTATTTTGGGATCAAATTTACTTGGTTCCACTTTTATTGGGTCCAATTCCCAAGTCTTTCCATCCACTAGTTCTCCTTCACAAGGAGTCTAGGGAAAAACTTCTTCTCAAGAGAGAAGTACAACCCCACCAAATCTCTCTCAAGGGATAGGTCCACTACCTGATCACATGATGGTTGTAACTAATCCTCCACCAAATCTCCCTATTCCATACTTGGAATCCATTAACATTCCTGATTTAACCAAAATCATGAATGATCCCATTTTGCATGATCCCACTTGGTCTAATATGCCTAAAAACTTTCCTTCAAACATTCCAAACTTTGAAGGAAAATCGAGGGACAATCCCGCCAACCATGTTATGACCTTCCACTTATGGTTCTCTTCAAACAACATCATGGATGATTCCATCCGCTTAAGGTTGTTTCAACGAACTCTCGGGGGTTCCTCCAAATGGTATGTGGATGAAAAATCAAGGTCCCATGTGACTTTTGAATCATTGGCCAATGCCTTTTTGTCCTTTTTCCAACTACTAGTTCATCATGATATTGGCTTAGAACTTCTCTTGGATTTCAAACAAACCACTACTATACATATATACAATCACATCAATGAATGGCATCGATGTTGTAGTTTGTGTAAAGAGGAAACTACCAAAGAACAATGTCTTGATTAGTTTCTCAAATCAATTCTCTCTGTTATTGCCAAGGATGTCACCTCCACTTTTCCTCAGTCAGAAGAGGAAGCCATCAGCAAGGCCCAATAGTTTGATCTCATCTATGCTCAATCAGATTACTTGTACATATTGTTAGCTGATGCACCCATACCCATACCATTTGGCCAGGACAAACCTGGGATGTCCCACGTTGCAGAATGGTTGATTGGTTTCATCATGCACCACAACCCTTACAACCAACTATCACCTATTTATGGTGCACCTCAGTATCCACAACCATATGGATGGATTTCTTATTATCCTCCCCCCACTCACAAAAAATCATATCTTGTTGTCCCCCCCCAGTCATTAGGGGGACCCCCACCAGTACCTCAAATGCATCTAGTCTCCCAAACAAGTGCGGGTCCACCCCCAACCCCTACATGTGACCATAGCATTTGTAGAGGTAATTCAACTTCCTATACACCATATGGATCGACTCCCAAAAAAAATCCATATTTTCCATTTCCTAGTCCTCCACAGTCAGTTTCTCCTCCACAAGGACACCCACATGCTGACATTAATTTTGTTCATTTCTCTCCCATTCAACAACTTCATATTTTTGAATAGTTGAATATGAAAAATATGTCCCATCAATTGAATAATGCCAATAACAAAGGGAAAAACCAAAACAACAACAACCCAAGACCAGGAGGAAATAACCTCCAACAAAACCATCCCGTTGGGGACAACCAGAATCAAGGCAACCAAAACCTCCAAGGGGAAAACAACAACAAATGACTATGGAAAAACACCAACAATCTCAGGATGCACTTCCCTTGTGCTCTTTGTGGTGAGACTAGACATTATACTCACCATTTCCCCTAAATATTCGACTTCAAAAGGATCAAAGAGTCCATGAATGTGCAACGTCCTCTAGCACCACCTACCTGTCAAAAGGCACCATAATAGCACTTGCAATAGCCAGCTCCGACCATTTTGCAAAACCCTATTCCACACCAAGGTGTGGTGAATACCCAACAAGAGGTACACCCTTCCCCACCCAAAATAGGAAAGTATCAAAACCCATGTCCCAATCAACCTGGAAATCCAGTTGATCACAACATCCTCCTTACCAGTGAAGAAGATATTCTTCTGCAAACACACAGTCTCCAATATGATTTTCCCCCTAAATCTACCCCAACCATGTTGAAAACAACTCTAGCTACAATTGGAAAACCATTGATGATTCCACGCCCTAACATTGAACCAAACCCTTGTACACCTCATATGTCGTTATGACGGAACGTTCATAACCCTCATGCTAGGGCATCCCATAACTATAGTCTAGTCAATGACTTAGCACAGTCTTCTGCAGCCATGTCTGTATTAGAGGTCCTCCAAACTTGTCCAACTCCATGGGAATCCTTTCTTTCCTCCTTGGGGGTATTCAACCCAGCAGATACTAGACTCATCACCTTTGAACTCGATAGCAGAGAACCATGCCTCCCTGCCCTAGTAGCTTTCCAAATACCAGATAAGATTTGGAGCATCAAAATTCATCAATGTATCATCGATGAAGGTACATCCACATGAATCATGTCCAAATTCATATGGTAGAAACTTATCTCACCAGAGCTAGTACCATCTGCCATCACCCTTAGAGCTTATGACGACCGACCATCATCCCCTGAAGGCCTCTTCCAAACTATCCCCATAAAACTTGGGGAAAAAACCATACTCATTGACATTAAAGTTATCGATGCCCCACTTGATTACAATATCTTGTTCGAACTTAGCTACTTGAAAGTTATGAAGGATGTAGCCTCTTCTATGTTTTGAACAATGATGTTCCCCCACAATGAGAAAATCGTAACCATTGACCAAATTACACATTATGAGCCTAATCATTCTACCAACATTCATAACATTATCCCCCTTGTCTGCACAAGATCAGATTCTTATTCGTTCATCGACATGGATCCCATAATTTTCAAAGACCCATCCTTTTTGAGGGCATATCATGGAGAACCACCTCTCCTACACCCTTCAACACAAGTGTGTGTAGTATCTTCAAATGGAACATATATCTAAGACACTACTCCCATCAAGGTCTCTCCTCACATCGAAGTTCCACCAGTGGGAGAACTATTACCTCAGGAATTCCCTGTAAACCTCACTACACCACTTATTCCTAATTTCCCCTCCATCTGGGGGAAAATCCTGGTTTGGGAGACAGTCCCTCAAGCCATTACCCAAATTCCCTTCTTCTACCCCCCACCTAGAGTCCAATCATTCCAAGTAGTTGTGAACCTTACCCTTCCTAATATGGTGCTTTCCATCCCTATATGGTATCTTCATCCACCTGCAATGGTTTCTCATCCATCTCTCCCTCCTTAGATAGAGGGAATACCAATGCAGATCCCAGTACAATATCCTACCACACCACCCTCACCCCCAACTATTGGAACCACTACCACTGCTAGGGGAATAAAAAAAAAGAAATATCCCACAGCTCCACTTCCTCCACGAGTTCAACCTCCTTGCACACTATTCGAAAGAGAAGGACACCCCACTAATAGATTTCCTACTCTTCCCGAGTTACCCAATCTGATCTAGCTCCCTATAGAAGCCACATTGCTCTCTACTCCATCAAGTACATTCATTATTACTACAAAGTTCTCCATTGTAAACAATAAAGGGTTTCAAACCAAATTCACTTGTGCCATATGCTCAAAATATGGCCACTATACTCATCATTTCCCATCTCTACCTTAGTCTAGCCAAATGTTAGATGTATTAATCCAAACATCTTGGCCAGATCCCTTTCAGCCACTCCCTAATGTGTCTCACATTCCTGATATTCGATATATTTTTTCATCAGTCCCCGAGCGAACGAGGCACCCTTCATAGTATCGTGGCATTTTATTTATGACTAGCGAGCCCTCACACACTGTACATGATCTCCCTTCTACGTCCTCACCACTTGAGGACAATAACACTTACCCATTGATAGTTCCCTTTGTCACCTCTCTGGATCCCCTATATTATTGTACTTTCCACTATGAAGAAGATATCATAGAGGAACTCAATGCCCCTGATTTCCCTTGGAATGAGCTCCATCACCAAGAACATTTTCTCTCACAAGAGGTCTTTCACCCTCCCGATCAAATCTCCTTGTACGTGATCAAAACCAAGGATTTTATTCCTCCAGGGCTTATTGACTGGTTCCAAAAACCCCTATACAACCCTCTCTAAAACCCCTAGCTAACATCCATCATAGTCATACAATGCAAGAAGATAAGGTCACTACCCTGTCTCTCTCAACTCTCAGATCGGTAGCCTCACACTCCTACAATATCAAAAAATCCTCACAACTATCTCATCCGCTCATCAATAGTGATAGGTACAAATGAGGTGGCATTGTGGGCCCACCAACCATATATAGCCCCTTTTCCCAACTTCTATACTATGTTACAGAATCCTAGAGCCTCTGTTTTACAATCCATTCTTAGCTACGGGATCCTGGTCCCACCATCTACACATTCACATTGCCCAGGTAATCATCTGCACTGAGCCCGGAGGGACATTTTTCTCACATCATGTTCAGGTACGCATGCTCATGTTCAATTTCATCAGATAATTGTTGTATGTTCTTTATCATCATATATTGTTCACATAGGGTATTTGGTTTTCATGTGTCCAGGTACTTGTTCCAAAAGCTTACAACCCCTTCAAGTATATGTTCGACACTGGCATGTAATTATTCCCTCTGTAAATCAATTGCACCTCCCAATCATACCCTCTAACATTTACCTTTAGGTTCCTTACATCTAGCTCTGCAGTACCTTCACCTCTGTTGTATTGGGGTATTGTCACCCGGTAACACTCTCCCCCACATGAGTTGTCCCATTCGTAGTTCCCATTGGAAACTTGGCGCTCATGTTGATTTCACCCCTTAGGGATGGGAGTCCCGATAGTCTTATGCACTTTCGAGAATGAACCCCATACTTCTTCTCATCATATTGCAACCTTTCCCAATGGACTCCTAAGTCATATCATCCTGGTTCTATTAACTGCACCTCCGAAGTATAATTACCCTCAATCTCATCCACCATCTGTCTTCCCATTCGCAGATTGTCCTCCATTCTCTTACCTAATACAAAAACCCACCCATGGGGCCCCCACCCTCCACCATTTTTATTTCACAAACTTGCGTTTTACCAGGCCAAGCCATCTCTCACTGGGGCACCTATTTCTATATCTATATACTCAACCCCAATTATTCTTTATTTATTTGGTAACTATAAAAATCCTTTGTTTCCAACATTTACTTAGTGTTTTCGTCGTCACCCTTGATGATCTTATTTTTTCCTGGCAAAGCAACCCATGTCTCCCTTAGTTGGGGAATCCTCTCTCTTTTCATATCGACATCATTCATGAACCCCGAGTATACCAAGTCCATACACCCATGATCTCTCAGTTTGTCCACTTTTTTATCCTCTATCTCAGTTTAACCCCGTATCTATTCATCCCCACGACACTAGATCTAGTTTTACGGTTGCTGCCACTCACCCTCCAAAATTCCCCAACCAAGGGCAGTCTTGAGTCTCACATAATCTTGACCTCATTCATGTTACCCATCAGTACTTGATATCATCTCAGTGGATTTCACAAATCCCTTTTCTTCTTGGAGTCACGTCTCCCTTTCTATCAACATCGGCACAATTTCCAGAAGGGCAACAGTATCTTGACTCTCATTACCTTTACAATGAGGAGTCGCAGATGACATAGAGAGAATCATCATTACTCCCTGATTCTGTTGACCCCCATGACATTCGACTTCAGAAAAATATCATGTTACGGTGGGTCTTACTATACGACTATTGCAGTTTCTTCATACCACTTGAAGACCTTTGAATTTGTTAGGCCATCAATGCCTACGAGTCATCAACAATTATTACAGTTGTGCTTTCCTAACTTCAGATTCAATTTACCATTTAGAATTGTCATATGTCGTAATCAACCACCCTCGAGGGAATTGTAGTTATATACATCAACATACATATTTAGTTACAGTATCACATTTTGGTATCATGACACGAGCATGGGGCATGCCCACCTCGTTTGTACACAAATTTTCATTTTTCTCGCTAGAGAAAGGTTTGGGTCCCACAATTTTCCCTCCCCCTCCATTGGATCACTCTTACAGTTCCTCTCCTCACTCTTCATTACAATGGCACTCTTAGAAAAAAAAACATTGATGTATTTAGGCTATACGTATGCACCTAACCTCACACATCAGGGGGCATCCATTATCACTGAAAAATCATCTGCAACATTGCACGGAAATGGTTAAAGAAACACATCAGTTCCAACATCAATTAGTCAACCTACAACACTAAAATGAATTCAAAAGGCAACAAACTATACAAATTTGTTCAAAAACTAAAATGCGCTAATTCACCAAAGGAAGCACATGCACAGTACACAGTGTGCCCAGGCCAACACAACCCTCAACGTGCAAAATGTGTGACTATGTACAAGAAAAGACACATAATTCTATGAATGACGCATTTATGGATCTTGTCGGCTACTCAAACACTTATGTACCAACCCCCAACACAATTTGACCCTCATATCTTAATGAAATCCAAATGGGAGGTTGGTCAAGGACTAGAGGGTTCCCTAAAAGTCCCCTTTTTCACACTATGAACCAATTGCAATTTTCCATGTATGAATTCTATAAATAAGAGCCATGGGTGCACTAAGAAACCAAGATCTTCATAGTATTGTTATGCTGCAAGAATTCTCCCTTGAGAATCCTCTTTTCACTTTGGAGCCTTCAAGCACCATTGCAATAGGTCATTCCACTCACCTCTTGAGGGAATAGGCATTTTTGTTCTTCACCATTCACCATCTCTTCCATTGTATGAAGCTCTCTCCATTAGGGAACTCAAGAACCCTCCCAAGGAGGAAAAGGGGGCTCATAAGTCCCTATTTTTCTCTACGGTTTTTTGCATACTAATCTATTGATCCATTGGTAGCATTATGTTGATCATTGTTTGATTTTCATTGTTATAAGTTTCTCATGCTTTCTAACATTTATTTCTTAATTTTTTTAGTTTATTTCTTTGTTTATACATGTCTTTGGCTTGTTTAACCCACTCACAATATTTTTTCCTATCTAGCAGGCTCATCTAGAAATGCAAGTGTTGTTTTTTGGCTCACCCAAGTGACAAAACCAACATAACACTTTTGACTCAAATCTACAAATGTTGGCATAAGTCCATGTACCTTCCAACCCTAATTGATTCATAACCTTCAAACTCATCATATGGATAGATGACTCGGAGTCAAGCATGAAATTGTGAAGACATATATCATCTATTAGTAAGGAAGTGAGAAAGGGTGTTTTTTCATTTTGCTCAAAATGACTAATTTGTAATAGTGTGGAATTTTCTTCGAATAGTAGTTGGTCATATAGGGTCTATTTTGTCAAAGAAGGGATTTCCAACATTCCATGAATCCTTTTAACATTTTGTAATATATAGGCCATACTATTGCTTAGGTTTGTCCTATCATTTCTAGGTTTTTGGAAAGTTTGGGGTAGATGCCTAGCATACACTTGGGGCTCATCAAGATTCACCCTTGAGTCCTCACTTTTTTGGCTCAAGTACTCAATCCTAGGCTTCCTCATGTCTTGATTTTCTTGGATTTTCTTTGGCATGAACAAGGTAAATATGGAATCTACATAATTAGGTTTCTCATGAGTATCCTTTGAGTGATCATGTTCAAAATGGGAGTCTTTTCATGATAAGGAATTAGGATCATCTTATTTCCTCACAAAATTTTGTAGATCCAAAGTGTTTGGACAATTTTTTTCTTTTGGAGAATGAGGTTTTATTTTTTGACTAGTATTTTCAGGAAGTCTCGTGGGAGGAGGATTTTTGGCTTGTGATAGTTCCCTTTCCGACTTGGTGATTTATTTAGAGGTACCTAAATCCTTAGAGGGTTCATGTTGTTTTGAAAAAATTAAGGCATATTTCATATTTGAGAACCCATTCTTCCAAGTACCATCCCCTTTAGGGGGAATGGCTAACTTAATCTCATCGTTTACCTCTGGTATCTCTGGGAAATCATCTTCTTATTCCTCAAGATATTCCTCATTGAACCATAGGACATCATCTTGGTTCTGAACAGGATTCACTTGGGGAATGGCATCACACCTTTTGAGATTTTCCTCAATCCAATAAGCACCATCTTGTGCCTCCTTAAGGTTTGTCAGGAATCGGTTCTTGATGAGGGATTGGAAGTTTCCTTAAAAATAATTGAGGTACTACCCAAGAATCATGCTTTTTGGTTGAAAATCATAATCAATTCAAACAAGAAAGGTATTAAAACTATCATTAAATTCCCTAACATTATCATCATCTTGTTTGCAAATTTTGAGATATTGTGAGTAAAGGGAGGCCATATCTTCCATCACACCCCACCTTTGCAAGAAAAATTGTTCTAAATATTCACAAGTTGTGAGGTTCTTGGTTGGCAGGTTAGTGCTCCATTTCCTAGCATCTCTAGTAAGTGAGTCAAGGAAATGTTTCATGAATATGTCAAGATGTTCTTTCCCAAACTAATGGAAGTCATATCTTTCACAAAATTTGGTCCAATGTATGTTGCCAAAAGCCCTACACTCTCTGAAAAACTTGGGTATCCATGAATCGACATCCTTATATAGATAATGTAAGCTACCTTTGATATTATCCAAGTCCAATGGGTTGAAGAGTTCTTCGAAGGCCCATTTAGGAGGTATCATGGGAATAATAGGAACTACAGGACAAGAAGGTGTGCATTGACGTCTGCTACATGTCGTCATTAGTGGAAATGCCAGACAATCTCCTTGATATTATCGAAGGGATGAGGCTATCACCCTGAGTGTAGTTTCCATGTAAGCTTTGTGAAATGAAGGCTTCGGATAAATTCTTACCGAAAAAGTGTCATTCGAGGAAAATTGACTCGATGTTCCTCGACAATAGTGCCAAAAATATTATCACGCAACCTATACTTTCCCAAATCCTGAAGGAAATTAGGCCTATATTGATGTAACATGGAGGTAACCCTATCACTATCACCCTAATAGGGTGCCTCTTTCTCTTTAGGAGGGGGAAAAACTCACTCCAAGGGAGACATCCCATGGCCTAGTTGGTTGATGAAGGGAAAGAGATACAGTGAAAACCCACCCCTCTCTCTAGGTCACTTAGTAGAAGAAGTCACTTTGGTGAAGGTTAAAAGGATAAAGGGAAATGAGAATGACTTTGTACTTTCCATTTACCAATGAAACATCAAACGTTAGTAGAAATAGTTATAATCAATGACTTCTTAAACAAATTATGTGTTTGTTGGCCCTTGACCAAGTTTTGAGGATCCTTGGTCATGTTTGACCTACTTTGGGACTTCTACAGACTGTTGAATATGGAGAGGAAGTCGAAGAAGAGATCACAGGATCTCGGCCCCTTTTTAGGGCTCTTTGGGTTTTGAGCTTATGTAATGGGTATGGGATGTCGGCCCATGGGTTTACCCATGTTTAGGCCCATTTTGTAATGTATAAATAGAAATCTAGGCGATGTAATAAAGTAGCCATAGTTGAGTTCTAGTACTAGATATGTACAAGAAGATGTGATTAAGACTTGCAGAGTTAAGTGAAAGTCATCTGTAGTTCTTTGTGCGCAGACTGTGTGAGACTTGTGGAGATAAGTGCAAGTGATTGTAAGAGATTGTGGAGGGCTTTGAGTTGTATTTCAGGGAAGGAGGATCTAGTGAGGTGCGCAGATCTCCTATCCTCTGCAAAGTAAGATATCATGGCTCTATGCATGTATAAAATTGACAGAAAGAAATAAAGAATAAGAGTTGGTGGAGATATCCCTAGGGTGGGGTGAACCACGTATATCCTGCATTGTGATTGTTATGTGCTTTATGATTGTTCTCTTATCTATGTGATTGAATGCTTAGTTTTTTGATGTATGTTAGATGTATCTGATATTCTAGCTTAGTGTTGAATAATGTGAATGAATGTTAGATCTGATCTATGTTGTTGTGCTTAGTGCTTTATTATATTGGATCTATGTGAATATTGCATTGATCTGTTGTTAGGGTCTCACTGTGTTGTAAACTAAGGTTGAATATTAACAAGTTGTAACTGCTAAGTTCTTTGTTAATGTGTCGTAATCACAGATATGTGTCCCAACTAAGGTTGCAGACACTGGAGTCCTCCAACCACCACTACCTATACCTCGAGTGATACTTCATCTTCTTCGCAGGTGTTTCCAAAAGGGCCAGTAGTTAGGTTTTTGTTGGTGTGTTGTTGTAGCATTGAACCCTAGGTATGCTCCTATACCAACAAATGGTTCTATTGTCCGGATTTGAAACGATGATTGTTGGGAACTGAAGGTAAGAAAGAAATCTTTGTGCATAGATTTGTTTTCTTAGTGTGCAGTATTGTACTTGACCTGTAAATCTCTGTACTAAGAAGAGAAGTCAAATCCCAAGAAAAGAGGCAAGATCTCGAATCTTTGTGCTCTGATAAAGGTAAGAATAGTAAAAAGTTTTAGATCTAGAAGCTTTGTGCTCTACTGAAGGTAAGATTAGTGGAAATTTTTGTTTCAAGAGTATGGATCTAGGTATGTTTGATAAATTTTATCCTAGTCTGAAAACTAGGGCACAACTGGAAGAGAGAAGGTTTGATATGAGTAGATCTGATAGAAATAATGAAATATATGTTATTCCTATGCATAGAAAGAATCTTTGGACTAACAAATGGATGTAGGATCCTAGAAATAATTTTTTTCATGTTAGCTACTATGATCCTAGTGCATAGTACAAGAAAGGATGAGGATCATTTAAGAAAAAAAGAGGATTAAACCTTTGTTATAGTTGCAAAAGACCAGGAAATCTTGCTGAGGAATGTTATGGAAGAAGACCTAGTTGTCTTTGTTGTAAATCTATGGACCTTGAAGTTTTAGATTTCCCTAGAATGATTGCTAATATTGACAGAATGAATATGAGACAAGAAAACCTTGAGGAAGTTCATGAAACTAAGACCATGGTAGAACCT
Source organism: Picea glauca (assembly GCA_000966675.3). Lineage (NCBI taxonomy): Eukaryota > Viridiplantae > Streptophyta > Pinopsida > Pinales > Pinaceae > Picea > Picea glauca. The sequence continues at coordinate 444,249 of JZKD02S0775457.1, read as the reverse complement.
CAGACAGAATCAGAGACTGTACTATTGCAAATGAAAGAAACCCTAAATGGTCACAGAGATATCAACTTATCAGAGATCTTAAAAAAAAATGAATGCATAGAAGCAAGAATAAGAGACTTCGACATAGAATGTGTTCTAGATGAGGAAACACAGGTAAATATCATGAAAGAAAGAACTTGGGAAGATTTGGGAAATCCTGATATGACTCCTTCATTAGGAGGAATAGGATTATTCAGGGGGAAGCTGATAACCCTATGTGGAAGAATCACCTAGGTATCTATGAGTGCTCATGGAGATTCGACAGAGGAATATTTTGAGGTTGTTAGATTCATTAAGAAAAGAACTCCATTTACTATGTTACTAGGAAAAACCTGGATCGAGAAAGATCAGACCGGAAGAAAAGAAGAGGAGGACCTAGAACAGAAAAGGCTAGAATTAAAAGATTCCATGACTAGGAAGATAACACACTTGATTGCAGAACAAGAAAATAGATCAAAGCTACTTAGAACCAGGAACTTGGGTCACAAATATGAAAGAACACAAGAAGATTCACAAACGAGTAGAGCAACTACCCTAGATAAAGAAGCAATATTACTCTCTGATTCTATGAAAGAATGTCAACAGTGCGAAGATGATATGCCAAAACAAGAAAAGAAATAGAATCAAAAGAGGAATACCAAAACAAATATCACTAAGAAGAAGGCTATAAAACTTATTAAGAAGAGAGAAAAGGTCAAAAAGTTATTGAAGGGCCTAGAGGGAACTTCACAAAAGGAATATTTGCAAAATTGGAACTTCACAGGGATATCAGAACAGCGCCCCATGGAAATTCCCTGTGGCGAAGAGATATGACCATTGAAAGAATTATAATCATTGGACCGGAATTCTAGAATGGTTAGAATAGAATTTATGAATAGACAACTTGCCATTCAACCGTTGGGACTGCCTCGCAATGTAAAAAACTGCATTAATTTAAATCTTTGAATCTGTTGGAGAGATCTGTTACATCATGTCTACTTAGTCCATCGATTGTTGTACCAAGAACACTTTTTTGAATTGTATCAGAGCTAATAGGAGAACCCATTGCTATTTCATTGTCATTAGTAAGTTCGACAAAGATTCTATTGCTTTGAGAACTCATCCATCCACCCGATTTTTCCAATCGAGAGCTTGCATGTCAGATGAGCTCAGCGTTGTGGAGAAGTCAGTCGAGGAAGTTTTAATTGATATGATGGCCGAGAGAGTGATGTTTACAAGAATTCAATATTCATCGACATGAGGAGTGCAATCCTCTTCATCAATTGCTCATGGATCTGGACCATCCTGACCGGCAGCAAAGAAGAGAACCAAGAACAAAGATGATCTATAAAATGCAAATTTAATCCTGACCATATTACCTAAATACATCCCGCCTATGGCCGGCACGGTGAGTCATGACAATGTCTTGAGGGACATTGATTACACCATGGTTACTGTGTACCTCTTGAAGGGGATATGTGCAAGTAGAACACAACAAGATAAGATCACGACGTTGAAGTTCAATGACTTAAACCTAGGTGACCGCGAGAATTATAGCATGCTTTGTCCCTACAAGTATCTAACCAGGATGAAGGGGAAGAATTCAAAATCAATCCCCCATCCATGGACTATGAACTTCGCACAGTCCACCCTCTTGAATGTAATGAATATCCCACACTTTGGAAGGCACCAGGAGGTTAACGTATGTGTTAAGCTTGTTAGGGTCCTAACCCACACATAGGTAGATTAATATATTCAGATGTAATAAAGGTCAATATTAATAAGGCCTTTCAATAAAATAGAATAAGGTGGATGTAAGAATACCTAATAGAAGCTTTCGCTTCTAGAAGGATCTTCCTCTATATGCTTCTCTTGATAGAAATTTTGTATAAATAAGGGTCGAGGGTATGAAAACCCTAGCTTGGAGATTATTGTAATAGAGCGTTGTACGACTGGAGGTTGCCCGCTCGAAGAGGCCTATGAACATTGCTTTCTAAATCAAAGTGCTATTTCTATTGTTGTTCTTATATCATTTATGTGTTATTGTGGAGATTATACTGGATATTTTACTGTTATTCTACCATTTCTAGCATTTTATTTTTGTTCTACATATTTTATATATCTGGTATCTTGCAAGTGGTATCAGAGCACTTTCCTTGGCAAAAATTGTAGGATTTTTTTTCAGGGTAGAGACATATTCCGGTGTCTTTAAACCATAGATATATGTCATTACACGGATAAAACTGCGGTTGAGGGATTCATACATGCAGGAAATACAAGTGGTTCTTAAGCGCACATATGTTGGCCACCTTTGTAACACTTGTTGGTACCCCTTTGAGTGGTAGCACATCAGACAAAACTTGTGTATGGATCGACATAGATTTCCTGAATCCCTCTTTAGCTAAACCCATCGGCCACTAGACTGTTATAGTGTCACCAAGAACAGCACTCGAGAAGATACTCTCTAGTACCTGGGTAGTCGAGTAGTATGGTTAAGGGTACGGTCTATCCTCCTTAGTTAGTGCCCTGAGATATTGGGCTGAGTACTACTGTTGGACCCTACACGTATATCAGAGAGATATAGCACAGGGAAAACCCTTGTCTGTAGAACCCTTGAATACCTAACCTCTATGGGACAGAAACTTAAACGAATTAAAAACAGACTAGATCTATTGTCGGGCAACTGTGTTCAGGTTGCCAAGTAAATACACATCTCTTTTTGGTTAAACATTTGGGGATTTCATCACTTTCATCCATATCATTTTTAGACAAAATTTTTTACCCCACCCACCCCTTTTCAGTTCACCCATCCTCATGGCCCATACCAGTAGCCAAGACTTGGAAGCTCGCTTCAACACCATGCAATCTGATTTCCTAGAAACCCAAAAGGAAGTAAAACAACTCAATTCTACTATTGCCTCCATCGATTCATCCATCAATGCTACCATAAATACAACCATGCAGTCCTCAATGGAGGAAGTCAAACAAGAACTTACCACCCAGATTGAATTTGTCTTTGCAGCACTCTGCACCAAACTGAAGATCTCTACAGATGAACATTTCTCTGAAGCACATCCAAAAAATGAAGGCGAAACTTCCTCCCATTCCCATACCTTTCAGTCCCATCACTTTCAATGTGACATATGCCATTCGAGGGTGGATGTGACCAAATTTGATGGCTCAAACACCACTAGTTGGGTAAACCAAATGGAACATTATTTCTCTTTATATGGCATTACCGATGACTTGGCCAAACTCCGGTATGGTGTTCTCCATCTAGATCAAGAACATTGGCAATGGTGGCAATGGAGAAAAACTTCCTGTCAAGGGTATATTTTTTGGACCCAATTTGTGACTGAGCTTTATGAACGCTTTGACATAGACACCAACCATTTGGGTTGTTTGACAAAGTTGAAGCAATCTGGAACAGTAGAAGACTTCATAGCTGCCTTTGAATGCCTGGCTTTTCGAATAGAGGGTATGACTGATGCTTTCTTTCGAGAGTGTTTTATTAGTGGCCTCGAGGAGGATATTCACACCCATGTCCTCATGGCTTGACCCTCAACTTGGGTGGAAGCTACTAAAAGAGCTAAAGAAGCACAACAGGTGGTATCATCTCAAAACCACAAACCCTCCTTTATCCCTCACCCTAAACCCGTCACTCCCCCTACTCCCTCTGCCCCATTAAAAATCCAAAAATTGACCAGGGATGAAATGGATGAATGCCAACTCAAAGGCCTTTGTTATAATTGTGATGAAAAATATTTCTCGGGCCACAAGTGTAAGGAAAAAAATCATTTTATGGCCATCTTTGAGGACATTTCAGAAGAGGATGTTGAAACTCCCCTTGTTTCTGAGTCACCTAAAATCACTGACATAACCCCTCCCTCAGACCCTCCTGAAGTAGAACCCGTCATTTCCCTCAATGCTCTCATTGGTTTTCTTCTCCCCAAACCCTTAAGTTAATCGGTTACATCAAGCATCAGAAGGTCATCATTCTGGTTGATAGTGGAAGAACCCATAATTTTATTCATCACCGCATTGCCCAAGAAACTCATTGCTACATCCATGTTGTCAATAATTTCCAAATCATGATTGCTAATGGTGGTTCCATGAAATGTGGAGGGCACTATGAAAATGTGCATCTCCAAATCGGTGACTACCACCTAAAATCCCATATGTTTTCTATCGACATGGGTGGTTGTGACATTGTGTTGGGTGTTGACTGGATAAGAACTTTGGGTCCCATTCTCATGGATTTTAAGGCATTAACCATGAAATTCAACTAGGAAGGCCACCAATATAAATTCTAGAGCATAACTGTTGATTCACCTGAGGTCATTAGTTCCCATCACATGGAAAAGCTACTCAAAAAAGGTCATTCTGGTGTCATTTCCCAACTCCATGCCATTCAAGTAACAGAAACACTCCCGGTGCCGCATGACATACAAGCTCTCCTTTCTAAACATCAAATGGTA
>JZKD02S0775457.1:414976-439703 GCA_000966675.3 Picea glauca | reverse complement strand
GTGCCCTCAACAAACTGACCATTAAAGACAAATTTCCCATTCCTGTCATTGATGACCTCCTAGATGAATTGAGTGGGGCCCAATTCTTTACTAAACTTGATCTTCGCTTAGGCTATCACCAGATACGTATGAAAGAGGCAAACATTCCCAAGACATCCTTTCACACTCATGAGGGCCACTATGAGCTTTTGGTCATGCCCTTTGGCTTGTGTAATGCTCCCTCCACCTTCCAAAGCCTCATGAATCATGTCTTTTGTCCCTTTCTCCATCATTTTGTCTTAGTTTTCTTTGATGATATCCTCATATATAGAAAAACATGGACCAACCATCTTACTCATGTGGATCAAGTTCTCCATCTCCTCTCCCAGTACCAACTTTTCCTGAAATAGTCCAAATGTGCTTTTGGTGCCTCAGAAGTAGAATACTTGGGTCATCTGGTTGACAAGGATGGCATCTGGGTGGATTTGAAAAAGATTGAAGCTATGCAATATTGGTCACACCCAAAGACTCTCAAAATCTTGCATGGATTTCTGGGCTTAACAGGGTATTATCACAAGTTTGTTAAGAACTGTGGAAAGATTGCAGCACCTCTCATTGCTCTCCACAAAAAGAACTCTTTCACTTGGACTCCAGCTGCTTCTCAAGATTTTCAAACCTTGAAGATGGCCATGTGCACCACTCCATTTTTGGCCCTTCCTGACTTCACAAAGACCCTTTTGTTGGAATGTGATGCCTCAAGGAAAGGAATCAGTGTTGTCCTTATGCAAGAGGGTCGACCTTTGGCCTTCACCAGCAAGCAACTGTCTGAAAGGAATCTGAGAAAACCTATTTATGAAAAGGAAATGTTGGCTATTCTGCATGTCATTGAGATGTGGCACCCTTATTTCTTGGGGAAATGCTTCCAAATCAAGACCGACCATCAAAGCCTCAAGTACTTTCTGGAACAACGCATTTCTTCCTAGGAGAAACAAAAATGGGTTACTAAGCTCTCTGGTTATGATTATGAGATAATTTACAATAAGGGAAAAGACAATGTAGTGGTGGATGCATTATCCCGAAAATATGAAGAAGAAGGATCCCTTTTCTCTCTTTCCTTCATTGTACCCGATTGGCTCCAAGCTATGCGACAGGAATGGCTTTAAGACCCCAAATGTTCGCATCTGATCCAACAATTGTAGAGCAAGGCTCTGTCTCCCCCAGGGTACTCTTGGCTACAGGATGAGATTTGATACAAAGGCCATTTGTATTTAAGTAAACAATCAAAGCTTAAATCCACGGTACTTCCTGAGCTTCATGCTACACCCATAGCGGGGCACTCAGGGTTCACCAAAACATATGAAAGAGTCAAACGTTCTTTTTTATAGGATGGTATGAAACGGTACATTCATAATTTTGTAAATAAATGTGAGGTGTGTAAACACAACAAGGGAGAAACAGTCAAATCTCCGGACACACTACAACCACTTCCGATTCCACCAGCTATTTGGAAGGATATCTCTATGGACTTTATTACCGGCTTACCCAAATCAGGGAATAAATCAGTCATAATGGTTGTGGATCACCTTTCTAAGTATTCTCATTTTTGCGCTCTTCCACACCCATTTACTACATCCACGGTGGCTCAACTTTTCATGGACTAGGTCTTCAAGCTTCATGGCATGCTGCACTCTATTGTTTCTGATCGTGACCCAACTTTCACAAGCAATTTTTGGCAAGAATTGTTTAAGCTCCAGGGAACCCAATTGCATCTTAGCACATCTTATCATCCCCAGACTGATGGTCAAATGGAAGTTGTCAACAAGTGTTTGGAAACATATCTGAGGTGTTTTTCTTCTGAAAAACAACATCAGTGGGTTCAATGGCTACCGCTAGCCAAATGGTGGTACAACACTTCCTACCATACAACTACTCGCATGACTCCTTTTGAAGCAGTATATGGATAGAAGCCACCTTTAGCTATCTCATACTTACCGGGTACCTCAAAGGTCCAGGCGGTTGACCAAACACTTACAGTTCGAGAGGGTATTCTTCATACCCTTAAAGAGAACTTGGCCATGGAACAAAATCGCATGAAGCAACAAGCAGATCAAGGTCACTCTGAACGTCAATTTGCAGAAGGGGATTAGGTGTTTCTGTGACTACAACCATACAAGTAAACTTCCCTCAAGGCTGAGCATTGTCAAAAGCTAGCGCCCAAATTTTATGATCCTTATATAGTTCTCAAACGTGTCAGAAAAGTCGCATATCAGTTAGCTCTACCCAGTCAGTTGAAGCTCCATCTAGTTTTCCATGTTTCATGCTTAAAGAAGGTGATTGGAACTCGGTTCCAAATTCAAACCAACCTTCCTGAGTTAGCTAAAGAAGGATCCATTTGGCTACAGCCAGATTTAGTTTTGGACCAGTGTGAGCATCGCTTACATTATAAAACCATCAAGGAAGTGTTATTCCAGTGGAAATATACGAATCTAGCAGATGCCACTTGGGAACCAACTACCATTCTGCAGCAGTTTCCTCATCTCAAGCCTTGAGGACAAGGTTGTTTTTAATGGGAAGGAAATGTTAGGGTCCTAACCCGCACATAGGTAGATTAATATATTCGGATGTAATAAAGGTCAATATTAATAAGGCATTTCAATAAAATAAAATAAGGCAGATGTAAGAAGACCTAATAGAAGCTTCTGCTTCTAGAAGGATCTTCCTCTAGATGCTTCTCTTGATAGACATTTTGTATAAATAAGGGTCGAGGGTATGAAAACCCTAGCTTGGAGATTATTGTAATAGAGCATTGCTTGATTGGAGGTTTCCCCCTCGAAGAGGCCTATGAACATTTCTTTCTGAATCAAAGTGCTAATTCTATTGTTGTTCTTATATCATTTATGTGTTATTGTGGAGATTATGCTGGATATTTTACTGTTATTCCGCCATTTCTAGCATTTTATTTATGTTCTACATATTTTATATATCTGGTATCTTGCAAAGCTCCTGCTATCATGTTACCATGGAGGCTACCTATGGCTAGATAGACGTATTACAGTCGATCCAACATTGATTCATAGGATCATCAGATTGAGCATGCAAGGACCTGACCCACAAGACTTGTACCAAGGAAAGACTTACGACCGCGTCTGGCACAGATAATTAAGGATACTGACAACGATGTATAAAAGGGAATGTGAGGCTACAAGGTAGCTTCCATCTAGAATGGCACGGTGCACCTAGCCTGCCAGCTGATTGCAGGGAAGCTAGTGAGGAAGAACCGACCTAGTCAAGTCACAGGTTTCGTTGTTGACCTAGCTGGGAAATGTGTAGAAGAACTCCTAATGAACTGGGTGAAGTACTTGGTCAAATAATTGGAATTAGACTGCCATGAAGCTCAAGATCAGGGATATGAGTTCCACTTTAGTGGGCTCCTGATCCTCATCGCATTTACTAGTTGTGAAATGCCAGAAGATGTGACCTTCTTGGACATTGATTCATTTGAGCCTCTCGCTACGATGTTCACCATGCATTGTTACTCTATTGATATGGGCAAATAGTGGCAGTCGAACACGGTATTTCATACCTATTATCTCCAACTTAAGTGATCTATCAAATTTGTCCCTCGCATGATGTCAAACACCATGTTAGCATAGGGGCAGACCCAGGGTTCAACTCCAAGAGCACACCAACAATCCCTAACTACTAGCCCTTTTAGAAACACCTGTGAGGCAGACACAGTCTCACTCAATGTAGCTATAGGGGGTTGTGGGACACAGGTGTCTACAACCAGAAGGAATGAAAAGTGGATTCAAAGCAACAACACACAACAACCTAGTATTATTTATCTTCCTACAACCTACTGTGCACATTATATCTTAGATATAACACATTATCACAATAGCAACATATCAAATGACAAAGATCACAGCATCAATCACACATAACTTGAGATATACATGGTTCACCCTCTCTCTAGGGCTATGTCCATAGAACTGTGCTTTATAATATATTAAGATGAATCATACAGTTCTTGTCTGCGCTCTTAGCTAGCAGATATTCTCTTCTTCTCTCTCTTTCTCTCTTTCTCCCCTCCCTGCACACCCAGCTTCAGGGTTGATCTTTACACCCAACTGAATATCTTACAATACTAGAAGGCTCTACACTTATCACTTCTCTCTCACACAACAATAACCACTCATGCCAATAACAAAACTAGAATGAACCCTCTTCCCTCATCTAGGTTCTTATTTATACATTGCAATATCTCACTGACAACCTTAGGCCAAGACCTAGGTGTCAAAACCCTATATACCAAAATCGTAGGTGTCTAAAACCCTAGGTCAACTTGACCCTCATTTTCAGGGCTTCTCCAGCCTTTCTTTCCTTTCTTCACGTGCAGTGCTCCAGAGAATCCAAAGGTGGCTTTTTTCGCTTGCAGATTTGTCCACAATCCTTCTTCCTTGCTGATTTGTCATCCTCGATCTCCTCATCCAACGGATTTATTTCTCTTACTTCACTCTGTATTTTCTACACTTCTACTCACTTCAACCCAGTAACAGTCACTATGTCTTCTTGGTAGTTCGTGTTTTTCATTTTCTTCCTTAATCTTCACTTACTTCCATACCCAAGGGCCAACAAGCCCCCAACACTCACCTATGACTCGTATCGAGTCACTTAAGATATGAACTTTCTGTTTTTCTTCAACTTTGGACTGCGTAGGGTAGCCTTTGATTTCTGCTCGATGCCTCCCTTCCTTGTGCATACTATCGTTTATGTGTCTGGTACCTAGTTTCAACTGCACCTGGTACCTAGACCCTTTTCCTCATGCTTTTACTGAGAGATGTGAGGCAGCTGGTTGTCATAATATAATTTCAATCGGCTMCCGTTCACCAACCCTTCCTTCCATTCTCCATTCAAAGTCGCCAACTGTGCAGCTCCTCCTTCTGTAACATAGGAAACCTCATATGGCCCAAGCCAATGTGTTCTGAACTTTCCTGGATGCTTCATGAACTTGATGTCATATACCAATACCATATCTCCTTGCTTAAATGCCTTCTTCTTGATGTGTCTATCATGGTAGGCCTTCTCTCTTTCATTTTGTACTTGTTGATGGAATCCTGCAATGAATCTATCTTCTTCTAGTTATATCAATTGTGCAAGCCTCTCTTGCACAACATCAGTATCATCCATATCTGTAAAGGCATCAATTCTTAGGCTTGGTACCAAATATTCCATCGGGATAGAAACTTCGAGACCATAAACCAACTTAAAAGGGGTTTGCATTGTTATCTTCTTGCAAGTGGTTCTATAGGCCCATAGTACTGTCGGTACTCTTAAATCCCAGTCATCCTTATTCACATTGCAAATCTTCATTAGCATTGTCTCCAAGATTTTGTTGAATGCTTCAACTATCCCATTCGCTTGTGGATGGTAAGGCGTGCTCTTCATATGATGGACTACAAATTCTTCAGTCAAGGCTTCAATGGTCTTATTGATGAAGTGTGTTCCTTGATCACTCATAAGGATATTTTGGCATCCAAACCTGGTTATGATGTCATCAAATATGAAGCACGTAGTTGTAGTTGCACTAAAGTCCTTAACTGCTCTTGTTTCAGCCCATCTGGTCAAGTATTTTGTTGCAGTGATTATGTACCTTGATCTTGTGCGCTTCCCTAGTGGGTTTATAGGTCCCATGAAGTCAATGGCCCATTTCTCAAAAGCTTGTAAGGTTATTTGGGGTGCTAATGGAATTTCATCTCTTCTGGATGGTTTCCCAACTCTTTGGCATACATCAAAGGCTCTATAATAGTCCTTAGCATCTCTATGTAGGGTAGGCCACCAGAGGCCAGCTCTAAGAACCTTTTGTGTTGTTTCTTTCCCTGCGTAGTATCCTCCTGCGTTTCCTTCATGAGCTTCAGCAAGGATTGATGGTCTCTCTGTCTCCATAACACACCTCCTCAACATCTCATCAAGTCCTATCTTGTATAGTCGTCCAGCTATAAGTGAAAAGTCTATAGCGCGCACTACTAGTTGTTTCTTCTAGGTGATTGTATACTCACTAGGTGACATTCCTGTCGAAAGCAAGTGGACTATCTCTGGGAAGTGATCATCAATATTTCTAATGGCCAGTAGTTGTGCATCCAACAGTGTATCCTCCAAGATAGTAGGGTCTTCTCCATGTTCCAACCTCAACAAGTGGTCAGGACATTTTTTCATTCTTCCTGGCTTAACCACGATCTCAAAATCATATTCCTAAAATAGAAGAATCCATCTTCATATTCTTCCCCCCAACACTGGCTTGTTGACTAGGTATTTCAGTGTAGAGTGATCAGTGAACATTTTAAAATGTCCTCCCAACAAGTAGTGGCAAAATTTCTGTAGTGAATACACCATGGCTAACCCTTCTCTCTCAGTGGTGGTGTAATTAATCTCAGCTGTTGATAGCTTCCTTCTAGCAAAATATAATGGGTGGTCAATGTCTCATGTTCCTAGTTGTGCTAACATAGCTCCTAGTGCAATAGAAGATGCATCGACATGTATATGGAATTCCTTGCTCCAATCTGGAAAAACTAGGATAGGCACAGTAACCATTTTCTGTTTCAGTGTGTTGAAGCTCTGTTGGCATTGTTTTGTCCAATCAAATTGACAATCTTTCTTCAAATGCTTCTCCATGGGTGTTGTGATCTGGGCATATCCTTTAATGAACTTCTTGTAATATCCAGTGTGTCCCAGTGCAGTGCGTAAATGTTTGAATGAAATAGTAGGGGGAAGGTCAATTATAATGGCAACCTTATATGGATCTATGAGCAATCCATTCTTGCATACAATATGACCTAACAGTACTCCAAATGGTGAAAAGAAGATGCACTTCTTCAGGTTTTATAAAATTTGACACTTTCTACACTTGTCCAACATTAGCCTTAGACATTCAATGTGATTTTTCAATAAACTAAAAGCAGTCCAATCATCAAAGTATGCTTCTATAAATTTATGTAGAAACTCCTTGAATGCTTCGACCACCACCCTAGAAAATATGGTTGGGGCGTTCTTCAATCCTAATGGCATCACTATATACTGGTAGGATCCCCATTTTGTTGCAAAGGTGGTCTTATGGCGGTCTTCCTTGGCAATCTGGATTTGATGGTATCTTGAAAATCCATCTATAAAAGAATATACCTCTTGGCCTCCTACATTATCTAACACTTCATCAGTGAATGGTGTAGGGAATGGGTCATGCAAACATTCATCATTCATTTTCCTGAGCTCTACACAGATCTTGATCTTTCTTGTCTTCTTGTCTTGTATCACCATAGGGATAATCCACTCTGAATCTTCAATAGATTCTATGATTCCTTCTTCCAACATTCTGTCAAGTTCAATCTTCACTTTCTCCTTATATTTAGGGTTCAACCTGTAGGGTCTTTGTTTGACTGGTCTTGCATCTGGTTTCAAAGGGATCCTCATCTCTCCCATAAGCCCCTTAATGCCCTTCATATCACTGAACTTGGTTGGAAACAAGTCATGATATTCATGCAGCAACTCTGTAATCTTGTCAATAGTAAAAGCATCCCAATAGTCTCCAACATTGGAAAGCTTCAGTGTCTACTCTGTTCCAATATTGACTTTCTTGATCTTAATCATCTTTCCAATGAAAGGTAGCTCAAATAATGTTCCTTCTATGTCGCTTTGGCCTTCTATTTTAGTGATGTTCACCTTCCTAGGATCATTGTCTTCATCAGCATTGATGTTGTAATAGCCTTGTAGTATCTGGAGAGGTGCAATCCATTCGTCCTCTTCTTGTTCTAAAGGGAGGCTAGAGGCCTTCTCAAATACTTTCTATCTTACAATCTATAATACTTGATCTACTAAAGGATATTGACTTTTGAATAAGAAGGTAGTTACAAAGTTCTGAGTTATACCTTCCCAATATGCAGTGATGAGGCACAGCTCTGCTTGAAGGTATCATTTAATAGGGGTTGTGTCTAGTGTGTTAATGAATTTGTGCACCCACTTCTCTTGAGGAATGTTTTTCTAGGATTCCTTACAACTATGTACATGGTGCTTAGGGCATCTTCAACCTGTGTAACTCACTTCACAACCTTCTACTTGTGTTGAGAACCACATTGTCATCAAAGTACGACATTGTACCCAGTCTGTATTGGTGTTTTTTTCTATCCCCTGCCATCTTGTTGGTGTTTCTTTTAAGGCCTCATCCACTGCCAACAATCATTGTTGCATGGGTAAAATTTCTTCAAATTTCAACAAGAAGGTTTCTAAAGGATTCAGACCATCAAAGGTGGGTAGGTTACTTACTGCTGTGTTGATCCAATGAACTTCTCTAGTTAACCTAGCAAATCTCCTTGTAGATACTTCGTACATTTTGTTCTGCTAGTTCTCCAGTGCTTCTTCTGAATCTAATGAACACACGTTGTCACTTAACCATCTTAGGTTCCCATCCACCGTAGGATTAATGTAATCTTGTTGTCTGGCTATTGATTTGTATATGTTTTCTAACTCATATGTGTGGTATTCTTGTCTGATAGGTTTTGTGTATCGCTGACCTTCATCAGGATCCAAGGATGCAATGACCCTGAGGCCCTCTTCTTCAAACGTCATTCATATTTTATTTAAATCGACCACAGCGGAATTATTGAAAGCCCAATCAATTCCTAATAGTGCAGGGTGAGGACAATTGTCATCAACTATTTCAATCACCTCAAAATCTACAAACTTCCTCACTTCATCGATTTCCACAGGGACATGTTCCAATCTTCCAAAGGGGCTTACTACTTGCTGATTAGTCATCCTAAGACTTATAGGGGAATAGATCAACTTAGGTTTTCCCATCAATTCCTAGGTCTGCTTCGTCATGGCATTGACCTCCAACCCCAATTCAAGGACCACATACTCTATATCATACTCTCCAATTTTAGCATTCAGGTGTAATTCCTTATTTTCCCTTATCCTTTTAGAGACTTGGTGTACTGCTCTATTTAGTAAGGGATCTATCTTTCCTAGATCATATTGTCTGATTAAATTTTGTATTTCTTATACAACGCTTTCATCCTGAAACAACTTAATACAAGTATATAAGAATTCCATTAGCTTGCTTACCTATTTTCCTTCTTTTGGCAAAGCATACTGATCGAATGCTAGAGGCATTCCATATTCTCTTACTTTTGGTCATGTCTTTGATGAAGAACCTTAATATCCCCTGAATTCTTTTCTTTCTTCCTCAAACATTGGTTTTTCTTTATTTGCATCAACATTTTATGTCTTCTCTACTTATTTCCTGAATATTGATTCTTCTATAGTCTTTCCCGGGGTCATTATGTCTTCTCCTATAATAGCACCTCCTCGAGTGATAACAACAACTCTAGGGTCTTCTTAGTGAATTTCATCGTATATCAGTTGCACTTGCGGGTTCTGCTGAGGTCCTTGTCTCTCGAAAAAATTGGCTAGCAGCACAGGACAATCTTTGATAACATGTTTGAATGAACTACAATAGCTGCAAGTCATACAAGGGTTCTAACAGTCCCTTGATAAGTGTCCTGGTTGTGCGTAGTTGTAACAGATGATCTGTCCTCGACCTCGACCCATACCTCCTCCTCGTCCTCTTCCTCTGAATCCACCACGAGGTTTGAAGTTTCCTCTTCCTAGGGAATTATACTACATAGTATTTCCTTCTTGATGTACTTCACCTTGAATCTTGTATATGTCTCTAGACCTTTCATGCATGAGGTCATAAACCCTACAATCCCGATCATCATGCCCCATTGACTTACAGAACATGCAATACAAATTTGTGGGTGTCTGAACATATTTTTACATGTAATAGCACTCACCAAGGCGATGTCTATTTCTACATACCTCGCACCAGGGTAGGGTGACTTGCTTCAAGGGTCTCAGAGCTCCAAAGGCCAAGTATTCATGAAATAGGGGATATTTTTTCTTTTCATGGCCTTTCGATTTTCCTCTGACACACCAGATGTCTTCTCTCTCATATTTTCCCTTGTCTTTCTTCATATCTTCTACATGCAGAGACAAACTAGTTAGCTGACTCAAGATTTGACTCATACCTGAGCTGGATTCTCCCATAGGGGACGATTCTAACTTCATGGAGATCTCCAATTCTTCATAATACACAGAAATATTCTGTTGCATCAGAGAGACTCTGATGTGTGGTAAGAGGGAAGAAATAAACCATTCCTTTTTCTTCTCATCTGGGATTTGAAAACTCAGATGGACTATCAAAGTATTAAATCTATGATCGAACTCCCACACTGGTTCAACTATTCTCTGCTTGATTTCTTTTAGTTATGTAATGCACTGCAATTCTGACTTAGGTTTCTTGAATTCAGTGATTAGTGAAGTCTTAATGGCATTCAGTGGTTTAGGTGCATCTCCTAGGACAAATTTCATGTACCATCTCAGTGCGTGATCTCTTAGGGTAGTGTTGAATTGAGCTCATTTGACAGATTCATCAGTGATATTCTTAATACTCTGCACGACTTCACAGAGGAACTAGTGTTGTTCAGGGTCTTCAAATCCATATCCTCTAAAGGTGGGTAACCTCATCTCATCTTCGATAGATCTTCCTTGGTTTCTTGACTGAGTATGTGGTGGACTACTAGTGATAGTGATCTAAATGCTCTAGTGACTCTGATTACTCTAATTTCTTAATTTTGTTGAATCAACTGGAGGAATAATAGTACTTACTTCAATAGTCTACACAGTTCTTGAATTTTTTGGCTCTTCCCAATGAGGTTCTTCATCTTCCCCTTCCTCTGCCCTAGCAGGTTCTGCAATCTCTTCGTCTGTTAGATCTTCCTCTTCTCCACTATAGAAACCCTCATCCCCGTAGTTCTCCTTAAATATATTCTCAATAGGAACTTCTCTTAATGCTCTCCCACTACGCATATGTCCAGCCTCTGTGTCATTGTCGTTGTCCGAGTTCTTGAACATTAGCCTTTTCGAATCCAACCAACTACTATATCTTCAATATGTTCTTCTCATCTTAATCCTCAATTTTAGAAAGTGTAAAACTTTTCCTCTGGGTCCCTTGAAGAAATATCTCTTGGCTTGGCTATATGATTCTACTTTGTCAACAAAAAACTTGGTGATGTACCCTCCAATGGTGCTATCAAGCCAATGATCTGTTACTCTTGACAAAATGATCTGAACTCTCTTGACCTTCTTGATTAGCGTCAATGTCCAAACCATAGGAGGTCTAGATATGATCTCAAATTGGGTATCTATTAACCTAGCTAACCACTCATATAGCTCATGATGGATTCCTCCAAAGAAAATATCATGTACATTGGTAAAGATATATCTTCCTAACCAATCCTTTATACTAAGATTAGATTTCTTGTTATGGGCTTCAGTGAAGTCTTTTCTTGATCCTCTATCCACTTATGAATCTTTGTCTTTGATGGAAACCACCTTGACATTCCCTCAAGAAGATTCATATCCCGACAATGGAACCATTTGTTGGCACAGGGCTAGACCCAGGGTTCAACTCCAAGAGCACACAAACAAGCCCTAACTACTGGCCCTTTCGAAAACACCTGCGAAGCAGATGTAGTCTCACCCGAAGTATTTATAGGGGGTTGCAGGAAATAGGTGTCTACAACCAGAAGGAATGCAAAGTGGATTCAAAGAAACAACACACAACAACCTAGTATTATTTATCTTCCTACAACCTACTGCGTAAGTTATATATTATATCTAACACATTATCACAATAACAACATATCAAATGACAAAGAACATAATATCAATCACACATAACATGAGATATACGTTGCTCACCCTCTCTCTAGGGCTACATCCATAGAACTGTGCTTTATAATATATTAATATGAAGCATACAGTTCTTTTATGCGCTATTAGCTAGCATATCTTCTCTTCTTCTCTCTCTTTCTCTCTTTCTCCCCTCCCTGTGCACCTAGCTACAGGGTTGATATCTGTACCCAGCTGAAGATCTTACAATACCAGAAGGCTCTACACTTAGCACTTCTCTCTCACACAAAAATAATCACTCATGCCAATAAAAAAACTAGAACGAATCATCTTCCCTCATATAGGTTCTTATTTATAAATTACAATAGCTCACCGACAGCCTTAGGCCGAGACCTAAGTGTCAAAACCCTAGATACCAAAACCCTAGGTGTCTAAAACCCTAGGTCAACTTGACCCACGTTTTAGTGGCTTCGCTAGCATATATTTCCTTCCTTCCCATGCGGTGCTCCAAAGCATCCAACAGTAGATTTTTTTGCTTGTTGAGTTGTCCATGATTCTTCTTCCTTGTTGATCTGTCATCCTTGATATCCTCATCCAATGGATATATTTCTCTTACTTCATTGCATATTTTCTTCTCTTCTCCTCACTTCGACCCAGTAACAGTCACTGTGTCTTCCACGCAGTTCACATTTTTCCTTTTCTTCCTTAATCTTTGCTTACTTCCATACCTAAGGGCCAACACACCCTGCATTGGTTCTGATCCCTCATGAATTTCCACACAAATTGGACCTTAATTTATATCACCGCACACACATATGAGCACAAACAAGAGATTCAATCATACTATAAGCTCATAAAGGAGGACCTTGAAGAGATCACCAAGGATTGGTCGGTAGAACTCCTCATCCTCGTAGACCCCATAGAAATGTCAAACCCTAAACTAATCGGTAGTCCTGAGACCACTCATGAAGCAAAGGATCGCCCTAAACCCAGCAAAAGGAAGAAGACCGAAAAATCCCAAAACTTGAGCAGTGCATCAGAAGGAACTACTTCAGTATTACTTGGACAAGGGGTTGATGACAAAGTAGAAGAGACAAATGGAAAAGAGGACTAGAAGAAGCAAGGCGAAGAAACACTGCCTAGGGACCCTGTTGATGAGGTTGATCCCTTCAAGAAGAGGAAGGTTTCTCCCACCAAACCCACTTCCCGAAATAAATCTAGAGCCACCTTGACTAAGATGCAAACTGTTCTCATTGTGGATAACTTTGACTTTATCATCACAGCTATAGCAGATGCCTCGCAGGACATTTTGCAGAAACATGAAGCCAAGCAGGAGGAGATGTATGATATAATTGAGGTTGAACTCAGAGGGGTACAGCAGGTCATTCAATCCAGTCGTGCAATATCCGTTGTGCCCCACCATCAGAAGCACCTGATTTGGGAGATGAACCTTCCCAACTCCACAAACTAGCTGATGCAACTAAAGCTCACCTTCATCATGCACAGGAAGAAACCAAATAGGCCACAGAGGCCCTAAAGCAAGTAAAAAAAGTAGTTATAGAGCAATGTTGGGTTGCACAGCAAGAAAAGGTTTCCCTTGAAGCTAAGTTTTAATAAGAGAAAGCACAGATCCAGCAAGAGAAAGATCAGTTTCTCGCAGAGTAGGTGGGATTAAAAGAAGCAGTCAGCAGAGCACTCTGCTATGTGATGGGCTTAGAGCAAAAGGAGGAAGACAAAATGGAACACTAAGTAGAGTAGGTCGCGGAAGCTATCCAACAAATTCAACAGAGAATCACAGACCTCAAGCTACGAACAGTGCCAAGTACATCACAAGATGTGCAAGATCAAAGAGAAACCACTTCCCGGAGCACAGTTGAGAGGATCATAACATTCACTCTAGAATGAAAATATCTAAGTGCTCAAATCGCACCTAATTATGAGCGACTCACTGAAGATAATGAGTTGAAGGAACTGGAGTCATAGCACCAGGAAGCAAAGAAGCAAGAAAAAATAGTACAAGTGTAGTTGAAGCTCCTGTCATCATTTGAAAGGATGAATTGATCCCAATAACAACGCACTACTCAACAACAGGTCCACACCATTCAGAGAAAAGTCATGGAAGTGATTCAAAGGCTCCAACTAGTCCAGGATGAAGCTTGCCAACTGTTTAAGGAGATTGAAGGCCGAGGCGTAGAGTTGGAACAAGTAGTCGTTGCAGTCGAACAACATTTAGAGGGACCTTTCAACGAAGCAGTCATCCAAGAGTTCACTGAGAAGGAGGCCTTGACATAGAAACAAGTCGAATAAGCTTGAGCCAAGCTCACAGATTTTGAAGCACAGCTACCCAAACCAGAGTGACTCGGGACGAGTCACAGGTGAGTGTTGGGGGCCTGTTGGCCCTTGACCAATTTTTGAGGATCCTTGGTCATGTTTGACCTACTTTGGGACTTCAAATGGATGTCAAAGATAGAGCACAAGTCGAAGCATAGATTTCGGGATCTAAGCCCCTTTTTAGGGATTTTTGGGTTTTGAGCTTATGTAACAAGTATGGGATGTCGACCCATGGTTTTACTCATGTTTAGGCCCATTTTGTAATGTATAAATAGAAATCTAGGAAATGTAAGAAATTACCCGTAGCTGAGTGCTAGTACTAGCTATGTGCAAGAAGATGTGATTAAGACTTGCAGAGATAAGTGGAATTCATCTATAGTGCTTTGTGCACAGACTATGTGAGACTTATGGAGCTAAGTGCAAGTGATTGTAAGAGATTGTGGAATTATTTGAGCTATATTATAGGGAAGGAGGATCTAGCGAGGTGCACATATCTCCTGTCCTATGTGGAGTAAGATATCATGGCTCTGTGCATGTAGAATATTGACAGAAAGAAATAAAGAATAAGAGTTGGTGGATGTAGCCCCAGGGTGGGGGTGAACCACATATATCCTGCGTTGTGGTTGCTATGTGCTTTATGATTGTCCTCTTGTCTATGTGATTGAAGGCTTAGTGTGCTGATGTATGTTAGATGTATCTGATATGCTAGCTTAGTGTTGAATAATGTGAATGAATGTTAGATCTGACCTATGTTGTTGTGCTTAGTGCTTGACTATATTGGATCTGTGTGAATACTGTGTTGATATGTTGTTAGGGTCTCACTGCGTTGTAAAATAAGGTTGAATATTAACGAGTTGTAACTACTAAGTGCTTTGTTAAGGTGTCATAATCACAGATCTATGTCCCAACTAAGGTTGCAGACAATGGAGTCATGCAACCACCCCTGCCTCTACCTCGGGTGAGACTTCATCTGCTCCACAAGTGCTACCAAAAGGGTCGGTAGTTAGGGTGTTGTTCATGTGTTTTTGTAGCATTGAACCCTGGGTCTACCCCTGTACCAACAGTGTTGCTTGAACAAATTACTATACAATGAAAGTGAGATTACAGTAGCAGCAATTTATCTTGAAAGGTGCAAGTTATGATGACAAGGAAGAGTTACAATAGCCTTGCAAACTTGATAATGGTTTGTCACTCGCACTTTTCAAGATAAATACAATTCAATGAATGACTTAATTGGTTGTCCAAACATTTATAACAACATTAGTTAACGATGATGACAACAATGGAAACCACTTCAAAAAAGCACTATAATAAAGAAATAAGACACTACTTCAATACCCAATGATTATGGTTTTATTTGTACAAGTTCCCAATGGTTTTATGGATGAATTTAGGGTTGTTAAGGGATACAACAATGGATGTAACAACAACTATGACAATGATAACATCTTCATAATTTTCATTCTAAAAAGGCAATTTAAACATACACTTTAAAATGTATTGATAGTACCTTGCCTTATACAAATTCTGGAATGACTTAGACAGTTAGTAGGCTAATACAAGCTATAAAATGATAGTTGTAGCAGTGATTATGTCATCAGTAAATTAGTTGTTATTATTTCTAGACTAGGTTAGCAAATTAGTAGAGTACAAAATGAAAGAGTTTGAGTATGAAGTGAAGGCGTTTGAGTTGAGTCTTGTCAAGAAGTAAGAGAGGAGAACTAGTTCCTTCAAGGGTAATGGAGTCAAGGTGGATGGATTATTCTAAGGCTGCAAATCAATTTATGATGATGCACAAAAGTATAAGAGTGGAAAAGGCATAGGAGAAGTAGTAACTTAAGTCACCCTATGCTTTGACCTCAAGAGACAAGATGCTAGGGTGTAGTAAATTCTAGGCCCTAACGCCTTTCTCTCCTTATCCTTCTTATGGAATAATACTTATACAACAATAAATAATCCCAAATCCTTAGACTGCTAGAAATTTAGGGCTTTAGGGTTTCACTAGTTACTAGATCAATTCAATGAAAATCTTGGCAAATAAAAAGTAAGAAAGTAGCAATTTAAGTTTCTTACTTCAAGAATTAAGTACACCATGCAATTTCATAATCTTGTATGACCAAATAAAACCATACAAAAAACCATTCAATAGATGAAAAAAATGCATATTTTACTTACTTGTGCCAAGAATAATCATGAGAATACCATGCAAGATCACGACAAAACTTCCAAGATTGATCCAAGTTGCAAAAAATAGCCTTAAACAAGAATGGGGCCTCACAATTTCAGCCAATAACCCTCACTAGGGCGCAAATTTCATACCTCTTGTCTCAAATCACAAGTTGTGTTGTGAAAATGAGAGTACTTTATGGTTATTTATACAAAATTTTGAACTTTAATTAATTTTAGGTCAAAAATAAGGCTGACCTAGCCAATTTACAATAAAATTCAATTTTGACATAATAAAAATTAATTTGCATCTAGAAACACCTCAAAGAATGATATCATTCCCCTGTAGGGTGACGTTGAGGCCCATAAGTGAAACATTGAGATGGAAAAGTGGGGCCCTTGGCCTCCATAGGCCCCAAATGATGCCCACACATGCCATCGGGCTCATAAATTTCTCAAAAAATGAAACCCTAGCTCTAGGTGACGTCTAGGGATATGATGGTGACGTTCATGACCCTCAAGGGATAACATCCATGTGGAAGGAGAAAGGACACATGGGTCTAGGTCTGCCAGGGTGCCTCCAAAGAAAACTCCCTTGTTTCTCCCAATACAAGTCTTCAATTTCTTCTTACCCCTGGTTGGGGTTTCATCATCCATCAGTGGGATTTAAGCCCCATGAAGGTCTGAGATAATCATCCCCTCATGTGTACCTGTCCACCAGGCAATTTTCTACTGCAAAAACAAGTACACCCTCCATGGGTTCATCATTCATAGGTGTTACACATTATTTAGGTCACCCCAGTGATCTATTGACAAAGATGTGTTCATGTTCCCAAAAAGAGTTTTTTTCCATGAGGAAAGTGATTAGATTTATCTATAAAAAACCTTATTAAGGAAGGTCGTCACAGGCTACAAAAGGCACAGGGTGAGATGATACCTAATCATTTCCCCCTACTCTAGAGCTGGGTTGCAACATCTCTGTAGGTTGCACTATAGTTATGGTGCGGCGATGTCAAAAGCCAAGGAAAATTCAAACTTCATGAAAGTTCTATAAGGGGATCTTATAGAATATGAGGTGGCCTCCGAATGGTTTGGATCTTACTCACTTCTCTAATTTTGTGGGATCATCCTAATCTCCTCAACCATCTCTATTTCCCCTATATAAATAGGGATCTCTCATGGAAAAGATTAAGGTTGAATAGGCTAAGAATTAGATGAGGAATTCTACTTCAGCTCATACTTGAGAGCTTCATTTTAGTTCATCAAGTCATTGTGGATCTTCTTCATTCAAGGTTGGAGCAAGTGTGTGTGTTGGAGAAAAGGGACATTGAAAGGGAACCTTGTGACATCAAGGCTTTGGTTGTAATCTCCACTTTCATTTTAATATGATACAATGATATGTTTCTTTCCCATAAAACGTGTATTGTTTTATTGTATGTTTCCTTGATCACATACATAGGTTCTTGTTGAGTTCATTGTATTTCTTTCACTTTGGCTGTCTTGTGTTTCCTTGAAGATCCAATATCATAGGAGCACCGGCGTGGATCTAGTATGGAAATGGCAGGAGGAAGCGACATTTAAATAGTATGTTCTCTATCTCATGTTAAATAGTAAACTCAATAGTTAGATCTTAAGGAAAGCGTCATATTTTGTTCTGTTTTGTTCTAGATCCGGGTGGATTTAGGGAGATCTGTTTATGTCCGCATTTACCAATTAATCCCATAAAAAAATTGGTGACCATACTAGGGATATGAATTCCTTTTGATTTTTTTCTTCCCAATTTCTTTTAGCCTGCCTTCTTCTGATTAAATTCACTCTATGAGTCTGTGGGTGATCCATCTGGACTCAATGGATTTGGAAGTTCAATTAGATTTTTTGTCTTTCTCCCATTTTTTCCTCATTTATAAAGATCATCACATTGCACCATATTGGCAGCCTACGATGACCCTCAGATGTCACATTTTGTTTTACCAACCCAGTGCGACGATGTCGCACTATGCTCTGCTAGTAGCCTGCGACTACCTTTGCTCGTCGCATTGTGTCCCATACCTAGCCTGCGACGACTCCTGTAGAGTTTATTGGAGTGAGTCAATTTGTCCTTTTTCACCCAGATTTGCCTTAGTTTCCTGGGGTAAACTTCTGATGCCCATGTTTGATTGATCTATGAGTTTAAATCTTTCTCTTGATTGGTTTTCAGTGATTGAAAGCATTTCTTTTCATTTTGCAAGTTTTTTTTGCTTTTGATGATTGTCATGAGGACATAATCTTAGATCTTGATTTGGGTGCTTGTTTGACAAAGGGTCTTTGGCTTATTTCAAGTTTTGGATTGGTTTTACTTTCCAGATTGTTTGTTGATTGAGAAACACTTTTTTCTTGCATATAACAAATGTTTTTATTATCTTTTTTCATTTTTGTCTATATTACGAGTTTGATTTGGGAATTGTGTTGAGAATGTCTTAATTTTCTTGGATTACATTTTCCTTTCGTCATCACATCTCTGATTTTGTTTTGAAAAGGAAGAACTGAATTCATTTATTCTTTTTAGTAATCTTTCGTAAGAAAATTTTTACATTTGAAATATTTGTTAAAGAGAAGAATTGGAAAATTGTGTAGTTCATGGTTATTTGGAATTGTGTTCATTCGAAATTAAGAAATTGCAATTCGTATATTTTTGTACTTCAAAATAATACCTTTTCCCTACTGTAATTAGAGTTCATTGAATTGAAAAATTGCACATTCATCTATTTTTTCATTTTATTGGGTCAAGGTCACAACATCAACAGTTTCATTTTCATCTCCCTTTTGAGTAAACAACAGCCATTAAAATAGAATGTAAAATTAAAATTTATTAGCTACTTTTATTTTCTAGGGATTCTTTTCACCAACATTAGCTAGGATAGTGCTTTGGAATAGGTTGTAAGGTACACTCTACAAAGCATCAAAACACACAATAGTATCTTGTGATAGGGAGAGTTCAAATGCAATTGCTACATTTTGTCCTAGGAATCCCTTCTAACACAAGGGTCAATCACGAGGTCACATTGGGAATAGTAGAGTTACTAACCCTGCTTTGTTGGTCTTTTTGTAGAGATTGTGTGTATTATTGGGGTCCACTTGAAGGTATACCCACGATTATGTGTGGGATCCTCTTGAGTTGATTTCATTCAAGATACACTACCTTTGCGCATGGATCGAACTGTCGATTGTTTCCCTAGGAATCACTATTGTAGTTGGTAACCTTAGTATCCTATCTCTTTAGGGTCTTTACACGAGGTGACTGTGGAGGGGAAAGTCTTCACGATACCTAGAATTGATGTTGGCCAAACTCACTTAGGCTCCTTGGAGGGTATACCCATGATTATGTGTGGGAGATTACATTGTATCCCATCCCCTTCTTGTCTTGATCTTGCGACGTTGGATTTCATCACCAACTAGTGACTTCGAAATAAGAAGGTTTGTTTGCTTGCTTTGATTTCTAGATTTTATAAGCAAGTGTTGTTTGTTTTCTCTAGTTGGCCATAGATTGTTTTCGTTCTTTACTTGGTTCAGCCAACATCGGCCTTCGTCGTTCATGTAGGATGCAAGGGATACCCCTGGAATATCTAGAAGTTTACCTCCCTTTGCTTACTAACTCACCAGAAGGATCTCCTGAGGGAGTAGTCAATAACGAAGTAGCGTCTGAGGTTGGAAGCACACACTCTTTGGAAGGATTTTGAATTGTTTCAGATTCCTTAGAGGCTTTCTAACTTCCCTTAAATATATTATTGAGTATTAGAGACTATGCACATTTACTCCGGATGAATTCATCATAAGAAATTGTTGTTGTTGAAAATTTCGAAGTACCTATTGGACCTAACGTTGGGTATGGAATAGAGGATCCACTTTTTCAAAGTGAATCATTTAGGACCCTATCTCACACTACCGAAACTTTTAATCCTAGTTTCATCCCTTGGATAGTACAAGATCTTTATGACAACCTAGGAGCAAGTCTTGATCAACTTATGGCATTGCAAGTGTCTGAGATGTATGTTACCTATACGGTACCTTTAGACCATTTTACTAGTACTACCAGTAGTGTCACCGTCATTTCAGACCAATTGTTGGATGGTTCTCACTCGATTATACCTCTCCATATGTCCCATTCTATTATGGTCCCACGAGCTACCATGGTTTCTACTAGAAATGTGGCTATCACTCAAGATCTTATTGAAATACCACTTTCACCTAGACCAAATTCATCACTTCCCCCTAGGCATAATGCTTTGAAAAACTTTTATTTCTATCCCTACCCAAAATCCATATGGAGGGTATGGCCTCTTTGTTCCTCCTGGGTATAATGTTGTGAGTCAGTTTGTTCCTACACCTACCCAGGTTCTCTTTGAAGGGCCTTACGTTCCTCCACCTTTGTTAGGAGGATCTAATTTTTCTGGCCCTAATGGCCCCAATCCAGTTGGGGACACCAGTCATTGTGTCACTTCTGGTTTCCAAATTCTTGTTGGAGGTCAACCTCAAGCTGGGGGGAAACCTCAATTTGGGGGACAACCTCATATTGGGGAAAAACCTCAACTTGTGGGGCAACCTCAAGTTGGAGTCCGTAACCCAATTTATGGACAACATGTACTTGTGTTACAATCTCGACCTTGGAATCTTCCTTTCCAAGGAAATATGCAACCATCTGGGGGAAACATCCTCAAGTTAATTATTTTTTAACCCCTAAACTCGATCAATTGTATCCAGGTTCTTTGAATCCCACTTGAGGTCAAAACTTTCAATCTAATGTTCCTTTCCAAGGGAACATACCTAATCCACCCAACCCTGTAGGCTATCTACCCCAAAATACTCCACAATTGAATCTTTTAGGACTATATAATTATCTATAGACTTCTTATGGTCCTACTGGTATACCTATGGGGCTTCCCCCTCAGAACTATGGCCAGTTTCCTCAAGTAAACAGATAGTTTCCTTTTCTGGCCACTTTGGATTTCCTGATTTGTCTAGGATTTTGAATGATCCTATTTTACATTATTCCTATTGGCATGTCATACCGACAAAGTTACCATCTAAAATTCCTAAGTTTGACAGTCGAGCGGGAAAATACCCGAATAATTATGTTATGACTTTCCATCTTCGGTGTTCGTCCAACTCATTAATGGAAACTTCCATAAGATTATGAACTTTCCAACGAACTCTCATGGGTTCGGAAGAAAAATGGTACATTGAGTTACCAAGAGGATTCTTTAATGGCCTTTTTGACACATTACCAGTTGCCAATTCAATATGAGATAGGAACTGAAATTTTGAGTTCTTTTAAACAATCTTCTTCCACTCATATTTCTAATCACATCCATGAGTGGAGGAGGAGGAGACAGTTAATCAAATTTCCCCTTCCTGGTCAACTATTGCTTGAATGGTTTACCAAATCACTCATTGGTCATATTTCTCATGATGTCGCCATGGGTGGCGTTGTCATAGAAGAGAAGGCGATTAGTCATGCTTAGTATCTAGATCTCCTTTATTCGCAAATGGTAACACTTTATGATTTGATTCTTGATGCTTCTCGCCCTTCCACAAATCCTACCCCAATGCCTCTAGTAACTTCTCATGTTGTTGATGGTGTGATTGGAACCTTTCATGTTGAGACTTAGTCTGTACACGCTAGTCACACTAATCCCAAATCTATTGCTTTGAATGCACAAAATACTCCTACTCCTACTCCTTCCACCGATAAGACTTCTGAAGTTAATTCGGTTCAATCCACACCTACCAGGAAGAAACAAAATTAAATGAAAGGGAAGGGTAAGAATAAGGAAGACAAAAATAACAATCAACCATCTGACAAAGCCAAAACGCAAACCGTTGATGAGAAATATAAACGTAAACCTCATTACCCTTATCTTATTTGTGGTGGCGATCATTACACGAAATATTGTCCAAGACGCGTTGAGGTTACTAAGTTCCTCCAAGGGATTGGGAATCCTCCTACACTTGTCACTTTGTTTCAACCTTTCCCTTCTCAGGAGCAGGCCCAACTGGTCATTCATGACCAAGCTTCTCCTTCTACCTCATCGTATGTCCTTATGTGTACTAGTGACTCTAAAAAGAACGAACTTGTAGTCGCAACTCAAGCCAAAGATTATTCTTCATCAAAAGAGAAATTTGATGATATACCACCTTTGTTGGTTCAACCTTCTCCCCCAACTTCACCTCCAAATAGTCCTCTTCATCTCAAAATACTGGGTCTCGATATAGTTCTTCACCCTCCTCCCAAGGGCGTTGTTCGAAAGTCTTCATTTAATCCCCATGCGCATGTTGCCCAAAACTACAATGTTGTAGAAGACCTTGCGCAAGCACCCTCTGCAATGTCACCTCTCGAAGTACTTCAAATTTTTTCTACTCAACGGAAGGCACCATTAAAATCCATTGGTGGAATTGATCCTACGGACACTAATTTGATAATCTTTGACTTGGAAGATCATGCTCCAAGGACTCCTCCTCGGTTAGAATTCCAGATCCAAGTTGTTGTTGAAAATAAGAATATTTGTAGAACCGTTATTGATGAAGGAGCCTCGAATTTCCTTATGTTTGTTACTTGTTGGAATCTATTGGATCTCCTTCCCTCACAAAGTCACATAATACATTTAAGGTCTTCAACGGTATAGTTTTTAAACCTTACAGTGTTCTTCCTTCATTGTCTATTACATTGGAAGGTAAATCGGTCAATGTCGAGGTTGAGGTCTTTGATGCACCTCTTGATTATAACATTTTACTTGGTCGTGGTTGGATTGATTCCATGCATGGAGTTGTGTTTACCCTTTTTCATGTGTTATGATTCTCGCACCAAGGAAAGATCGT
Source organism: Picea glauca (assembly GCA_000966675.3). Lineage (NCBI taxonomy): Eukaryota > Viridiplantae > Streptophyta > Pinopsida > Pinales > Pinaceae > Picea > Picea glauca. Next base: position 416,630 of record JZKD02S0775457.1, on the reverse strand, counting down.
TACTATTAACCAACTGGCCTTCTTCAATTCTAATTCCTGTAATAGCAACGTGCCTTTTATCTCGAAGACACCCCCTAGTTACAAGAATGTACATTGTCGGTGTGGGTCTTTTAAAAGATTCAACTTTGATGGGTACATTTCCAATCCCACCACCCGACATTCCCCCTCCTTTTGTTGCCTCAATTAATATGATCTCAACCATTGTTCATGAAACCCCTGAGTCATATGACCCATGGGTAGTACCTAGCACGGTTTATTACCTTCGTTATGGCTACATAATGCCTTTAAGTCTGGTCGAATTCGCTTATCAATCTATTCAATAGGCAACCCCCTCTCCTTATTATCTCTATGATTCATCTCCTGATTTGTTCCACGTGATATTTCCTATAAATGAGATGATCATGCCAGTCATGTCTATGGAAGATAACCCATAGGATGATGGACATCATCACTCCATTCTCTTCCTAGAACATGATACCATAGAGAGCTACCAATCGATTTCAACTTCGTCAAGCGTTGTTGTTATTTCTTCAATTCCTGAGTCAACACACGATGTTTTGTATGGAGGGAACTTGAGTAACATTTCACCTACCATCCTTCTTGACATATTGATTAAACCTAGAGTTGTGGAAAATGTTCATATTGGTGCCTCATGTTCTAGTGATGAGGTCTACACCTATAAATCTCTTTTTCAGAAATTTTGTGACGTTTTTGCCTTGAGTTACAAAGAAATGTCAGGTATTGACCCTGATATCGTTGTGCATGAGATTAAGACATATCCGGATGCTAAACCCATTCGGAAGAGACTTTTCCTAGTCCATCCACTTAAATTCGTTGCTATCAAGCTTGAAATTGAAAAACTTCTTAAAGATGGCTTTGTCTATCCTGTGGCTTTAACCGATTGGGTATCCAATCTTGTTCCGGTAAATAAGAAACAAGGTATGATCTGTGTTTGCATAGATTATAGGGATATAAATAAAGCTTGTCCTAAGGAAAATTATCCTACCCCTTTCATCGACCGGATCATTGACGATTGTGTTGGGTGTGAAATCTTCTCCTTGATGGACGGTTTCTCTGGTTATAATCAAATCAATATTTTACCAGTGGATCAACACAAGACTTCTTTTGTTTGCCCTTGGGGAATATTTGTCTACCGTAAATTACCCTTTATTCTCAAGAATGTTGGTGTGACCTTTCATCGTGCTATGTCTTATGCTTTTCATGATATTAAGAACATTGTGAAATCCTATCTTGACGATCTCCCAACACATTCAATGCATCGCCAATATCACCCGACACATTTAAGGGACATTTTTGTACGTTGTTGTTATTATCGCATATGTTTGAACCCACACAAATGTGTTTTTTGTGTAGAGTCTAACCGACTTCTTGCTTTTATCATGTCTGTTAGAAAAACAGGACCGCAGAGCAATAAAATAAAACAAATGCAGAAACAAAAACATAGAAGACACACAATACAAGAGAGACACAGATTCACGTGGTTCACCCAGTGTGGGCTATGTCCACCAGAGAAATTGTCAGGTCCTTCCTTTATTATTATCCATCAAATGAAGGGATACAACCTACAAAAAAACCCGCTGTAACTTCCTCTTCTTTCTCTCACAGTCTCCTCTCTCAGAATACAATATTCACC
>JZKD02S0775457.1:400203-410558 GCA_000966675.3 Picea glauca | reverse complement strand
CCCCGCGTGGAAGAGTGTACATACTTCTGGGGTGTAAATACTTCATGGGGTATAAACACGGCTGAAAGCAAGGACCTCTGCATCAGGAAGATAATCAGGCTCCACAACCAACAATGTCGATACATGGAATTTGAGTAGACCCCTTGAAGGTTGAGGGTATTCTTAACCTACCTCCTCCTTCCACACTATGCCAGCTCCAAATTTTGCAAGAGAAGGAAAACATTTTGCGTCGTTTCATCCCCAATTATGTTGAACTGACGAAAGGATTCACTCGGCTACTCAAGAAAGGTTACAAGTTTGTATGGGACGATACTACAAACAAATCCTTTGAAGCTTTGAAACTTTCCTTAACCCGTACACCATTGTTGTTTCCCCCTAACTATAGTTGATATTACTTCCTCTACTTAGCTTCTTCAGACTCTAACATTGTTATGGTCTTAGTCCAAGAGGATGATTCACATGATTCACATGTGATATACTATTTGAGTCGGATTTTAATGACTACCGAGACCAAATACCTACATGTGGAGAAACTGGCCTTGGCAGTTGTTCAAGTTGTCCAATGTTTTCATCATTATATCTTATTATGCAGAACCACTATTATTTCCAATTACAACCCCATGCAAAAAATCCTTACTCGACAATTTCTAGGGGGAAAGTACTCCAAATGGATAGTGATTCTCTAGGAGTTTGACTTGGAGTTTGAATGTGCTAAGTCAAAGATATCGTTGGTTTTTGTCGAAATGATATGTGACCTTCCCTTTACTGAGATAGAAAATGTGGCAGAGGATTCCTTGCCTAACGAATCCCTTTTTCTGATCATTTATGATGATGTATGGTACGGAGATATTATTATCTATCTCCAGACTCAAACTTTTTAGCCTGATCTATCTAGTACAGATCATCATTGTATACAGTATCAAGCCCACCAATACATCATTCTTGGTGATACCCTTTACTGTCACTGTATTGATTCCATTTTCCAACGATGTATCACTTACGATGAAGCTGAGAAAGATTTGAATGAATGTAACTCTGGAGCATGTGGAAATCATATGTTTGGGTATGCCACTACCCAAAATATCTTACGAGTAGTTTATTTCCAGCCTTCTTTATTTAAGGATTGCATTATTGTCTTCCATAAATCTCACGCTTTCCAAACTTATAATAACAATATAAGATCTCATCATGCTTCCTTACATCTTATAGTTTCTATTGGTCCATTCGCCAAATGGGGCATTGACTTCATGACATGTAACCCTCACTCGGTGGGGGGGCATGGATACATCATTGTAGTTGTGGATTATTTCACTAAATGGGTTGAGGCGACGCATACATTTGACAACACTAGGAAAAATACAGCATTGTTCATATTCAATCATGTCATTACTAGGTTTGGTGTCCCTCACGCCATCGTTACTGATCACGGTAGTCATTTTCAAAATTTTATGATGTTTGAACTTACTGAGAATTTGGGTTTTCTCCATGAAAACTCAACCCCCTATTATCAAAAGGCCAATGGCCAGGTTGAATCGATCAACAAGGTTATCACTACCATGCTTCGACAGATGATAAGAATTCATAAAACAAATTGTCACACGATGTTGTTCTCAGCATTATGGGCCTATTAGACATCTGTTAAGTCTTCCATAGGATTTACACCTTTCCATTTAGTTTATGGTATTGAATCCATTTTGTTGATTAAATGTGAAATATCATCTTTGAAACTAGTCCTTGAACTTCTCCCTAACACCTCTGTTGAAGAGGAGCATCTTTTGTATTTGATGCAACTAGATGAAACCGGTCACGATGTCACCTTAGTTATTGAAACTCAGAAGAAACATGTTAAAGCCCAATATGAAAAGAATGTCAAGCCACGTGTTTTTTCTAAAGGTGATCTAGTCCTTCTTTATGAGCAATATCGTGATCTGCTAGGGGTCGGTAAATTCGAGCCCATGTGGCAGGGTCCTTATATTGTCAAATTAGTATTAGAGAAGGGAGATTATGAGCTGGTTGATTATGATGGAATCCCTTTGAGTGAACCCATAAATGGGCTTTACTTGAAGAAGTACTATGCTTAAGTCATTTTTTCATGAGTGCTTGTATTTTAGTGTATAATACTCTTGTGTTCTTTTTCGTTGTTTGGTTTCAACCTTTAGTTTCTTACCTTGTGTTGTGCTTGGTTTTGAGATGTCGGTATCCTCTCTAACCTACATTGGCTTCACCGATGGCTCTATTTGAAGTACTCAAAACTTAGTGTCTGCTTCATGGGCAATTTATGCACCTACGAATGAATTGATTAGTTTACATGGTGTTTTCCTTGGTCATGCAACTAACAATATTGTGGAATACGGTGTTGTCATCGAATTATTGACCGATGTTGTTTCACTTGGAATCCTTCATTTAGTTGTACGAATGGATTCACAGTTAGTGGTCCTACAATTGAGTAATGTGTATTCTATCTGAAGTCCTACATTGTTAAGGGTATATTTACGAATTCTCCTCTTGGAACATCATTTTGATTACATTCAATATCAACACATTCCTATATGTATAAATACATTAACATATGAATTGGCTAATTATGTGTTAGACGGACATTTGACACATTTATAAAATCCAATCAAACTTTATTTATACAACAAGTAAGCTGGTAGAAGCCTCATATATATATAACGATAAAAGTTTACAAAAAGTGTTTTTGTGTGAAGACCAAAATATCAAAAATGTGAAGCACATGGATTCATATACAATAGAGCATCAAGGATGCTTCTCTATATAACATGTGATTTTCCATGCTACTTTACGGAGCAGTCAACTGATGGAAGCAGACACGCCCACTGTTTGGAATTGGTAGTGCCTCAGAACATCATCTATAGAGGAATCGGGCATGTTCATCGTGAGCCCCTCTAGTTTTTTTTCTATGGTCTTGTATTCGATAGCAACTACTCCTGCTACAACTCCTCTCTCCCCTCACCTCTGAATAGGGATGAACCTAGAGGACGGTAAGGTCCCACATCTGCATCATCAAAGAGCATTTGATTAGTCATCGGATAAACAACATAAAAAACATTTTATATCTTGAAAAATAAAAATAAAACATGATATAAACAAAATTCCCTTCTCACTTATGTCCCCCCATTGGGAACCCTTAGGAAGATCTAATTCCAGATCTCATCAAAATTCTAGCCCGATATATGCATAGTCTTTGACCATGAGAATCTGAGTTATCAACCAGACGAAGAAGACATTGTTATATCTAACGATGGGACCGGATGCATGATGTGCCATGAGGCCGACCCACCTCTTCATTCTCGGATCCTGTGGGGCATTTATACCCCACTCTACCTGTAAGTGAAAAACTGGGACCCTCTCTAGAAATAAGGATACCAAAATAGAATCATAGATGAATTATTTCAGTCCACCACTCCTGCACTTGGTCAGTTGTATTTTCATACTTTTGAGAATCCCTTCACACCAGTTGAAAACTCGGGGCTCCATGCACTCCAGCACATACTGAAAATAGCTCTCAAGAGCCATATGGGGAGTTGCACTCCCTTCCATGAGTGTGATGGTATAGAGGATGGTCTGTAGAGGCAAGTCTTGGATGTCTCTTATAGAGACTTAACTGTTATGCTTCTGGTTACCTAACAAATAGTGTACACTCATATAGTGGTTCATGGGCTCACCTCCACCCCTGCTACTTGTAAGCATTACTCAGAACCTACAGTGAGATAGCCCGATTAAGAATTAGATATCCTTGATATATATCGTAAGAGTGTGAGAACCCACATGAAATGCTTGCTCGTTCACATCCCACATGTGAACTAGGTACTCGATTAATCTCAATTGGGCCATCATACCCTGGATTTTGAATAATTTTAACAACCCACGCTGTCGAAGGGACATTACCATTCCTGGGTCATTCCCGGTAAAGTATTCTTCCTCCTCATGCCCTCTCTCTCACCATTCCAACATTTTTAACATGGAAAACCTACAATGGAACCATAAAGAGAGATTAGCATCACTATCTTCTTCCCTGGAGAATTTTTATTGGCATATTCATCTTTAAAAACATTTGGGGTTGTGCACGTCGCAAGACAAGGCATCTTCACAGTGTGGAGTTATCGTAGGCTATCTATATAGCCTCTTGCGACGACCCTATATCATCGCAGTGCCCAATATAGGGCGCCTATGATGACCTCCACGCATGGATACCCCTAAAACGTTAACCCAAATGTCTATTTTTAACCAATGAAAAACAAATTTTAATCCATGAAAAGTTGAAAGAGATGAAAATTACTTGTTCTATGGAGATGGTTCATTGAATAATCAGTCGTGCCCTCCGTAATCCGCAGTTAAAGATCAAGGTAAAAAGAGGGTTTTAGAGCAAGGTTCGGGTGAAATGAAAAATGAAATAGTGAAATGAGGTTTTTACCCATTTTTATTGATTTTATCACTTTTTCATTTGTATTTTATTATTTGATATGTTTTATCTAAACCCTAAAAGTCCTAACAACTTTGTAAGTGTTGATTTTTTGCAAATAAAAATTCTAGGAGTGAAACTATGGAACAAGGATTCGTTTTTTGGTTTGATTTTATACATTGTCGCATGTACAGATCCCTTTAGGGTTTTTCAGGAAAAACTTTGAGCAAGTCTTGATTCTTTACCATGCTCGTGAAACCATGAGAATGTAATCGAGTAGTCTTTTGTCATTTTTTCGAAACTCGTAATTGTGACACGAAAAATGAAACCTATGGAGTATCCTTTAAGCTCTGTTCACACTCCATAAAAATGAAAATATTGTCAAGCAACCTTGCTCTTTTCATGCTCGTAAAAGTATTTGAAGAAAACATCTAACGAGCGGTAGGTTATCAATTTTTTGGTCTCATCGGATTAATTTACCAAAAAGGACATGATGGATTTCTCTTTAAGTGTTTTTCAGACTCTCTAAGTACGAAAAACCTCTAATTTTTCTTTCTTTAGACTCATTAAAAAAACATCGAAAGACCCATATGGGACTGAACCACTCCTTATTAGGGTTAGTTAAACATACTTCGAGGGACTCATTTGAAGGATGAGTTTACATCAACAAGAATATGTTATCCTCCTCAAGCTTGAGTAAAAATAAAGAGGTACTCGTTAGAAATGGTGGGGGGGGGAATTGGGAAATGAATTTGTCTTTTTATTTGTGTTAGTGGTAGTAATAGTCTCTCTTGAACATGACACCCCCCTTTGTCATTGTATCTAGGTTGGGAAATCCATTTGTCTCTCATTTGATCATCCGCATGTCCATATGTTGGGTCCTCCTTGAGTCAATGTTTCCAAAACCATTGTCGTGTCATTCATATGTTCAAGAGAAATCCATCCTTAATAAGCCTTCTATCGATTTGACCATCTGCAGTTATAAATTTTCTACCATGTCGGCCTCCCCTGTGCTAGTTTTGAATCACTTCATACTCTGATCTACTTCAAATCTGGTATAAATTTTGTGTCATTGATGGTGGACACATCAAGGCCCTCCTGTGATGAGTCTTTTACTATTGACTTCAACTCATTAGCCAGGAACAAGACTTAAATCATTCAGTACCTTGGGGCCTGCATGCTTCAATGGCAGGTTTCTTCGCTTTCAATAGTGGGTTCACATCATTGACCCATGATTGGAAGATTCCATTGAGTGTTCGACTTCAACTCATTTATTCACATTCATTGGATTGTATTGGGGTACCTTGGGTGTCATTGACATCAAAGGTGATTTCCCTCGCACTTGTTATGGTTTTCATTAATGACATGTAATCAAGTGGTTTCTACCATGTTTGACTTCAACACCTATAATCGCATGGTTATATTCATACTTAGGGATGATGGAAATGAACACCCTGGATCATACCATTATGTTCCAGGTTGTGATAGAGTATTCAAGATTTGTATTGACACATAGATCCACTTTGTATGTCTCATCTCTATGTCTAAATTTGAATTCTTTAAAGCGTAGATCCACAGTGTATTATGGGTGGCTATGATGATTCATAATGACATGGATCCACAGTGTATATTTAGTGGCCATGACTCACTTGAAATTTTGTAATATGAGTATGGGAATTCCTACCTCGGACAATGGTATATTATTATGTTGATTCTTAATTGTTTGCAGGTTCCCGATTGGTGTGCTCCTTGTTTCCGACACACACATTCTACAAAGTATTTCAGTTGTCACAAGTTCTAGATTCATACTTTGGGGGGCATTATGTTACACATTATTTTGGTCACCAAGTGATCTATTGAAAAACATGTGTTCATGTTCCCAAAAAGAGTCTTTTTCCATGAGGAAAGTGATTGGCTTTCTCTTCTAAAAACCTTATTAAGGAAGGTTGTCATAGGCTGAAAAAGGCATAGGGTGTGATGATGAATGATCATCGCCTCCTGCTCTAGAGTTGGGTTGCGACGTCTCCGCGGGCTACACTATAGCTAGGGTGCGACAATGTCAAAAGCCAAGGAAAATTCTAACTTCATGAAATTTCTAGAAGGGGATCTTCTAGAAGATGAGGTGGCCTCGGAATGGTTTGGATCTTAATCGATTCTCTGATTTGGTGGGATCATCCTAATCTCCTCAACCATCTCTCTTTCCCCTATATAAAGAGGGATCTCTCATGGAAAAGACTAAGGTTGAATAGCCTAAAAATTAGATGAGGAATTCTACTTCATCTCATACTTGAGAGCTTCATTTCAGTTCATCAATTCATTGTGGATCTTCTTCATTCAAGGTTGGAGCAAGTGTGTGTGTTGGAGAAAAGGGCCATCGAAAGGGGACCTTTAGACATCAAGGATTTGGTTGTAATATCCACTTTTATTTTAATATGATACAATGATATATTTATTTCCCATAAAACTTGTCTTATTTTATTGTATGATTCCTTGATCACATACATGGGTTCTTGTTGAGATCATTGTATTGCTTTCACTTTGGTTGGCTTATGTTCCCTTGCTGATATAATATCACAGGAGCACTGGAGTGGAGATAGGATGGAAATGACAGGAGGAAGTGGCATTTAAATGGTATGTTGTCTATCTCTTGTTAAATAGTAAACTCAATAGTTAGAGCTTAGGGAAAGAGTCATATTCTGTTTTGTTTTGTTCTAGATTTGGGTGGATTTAGAGAGATCTATTTATTTCCCCATTTACCAATTAATCCCATAACAATAGGGATCATAGCATGTAAATCACATCCAAAAACTAAATTACCCAAAAATGTGCATCAAACCCCCTTTAACCCAAACAAATTCTCAAAGGCATTATGCAATTTGATAAGTTAGGTTTGGAGAAGGTCTCAGGATGTCTTATTGGGATAAGCTCTCTTAAGTTTGGGGTATTTCTTAGGTGGGATATAGTCCAAGTCATGTAAGTGTATGAGGTGGCATGGGGTAAGAATTTGGGAATGGGGTCCATGTAATAATAGGGAAGTGTAAAATCTTACTTGTGGGTGCCTTTGTAGAGGGTGAGTTGCACCTTGTCATAAATGCAATTGTTTCCTAGCCCATTCATTTCCTTTTACTCTTAACTTTATTTCTTTTGATCTTTTTCTCTTGTGCTTCAAGGGAAAAGTTGAGGGACACTGTCCTAGCTTGATGACCAGAGGTGACAACATTATCCACAAACATTTCACGGAAATGAGAAGGTTGTCTTGTGATGAGACCCCCTTTTTCTTGGCTATGCCACCAAGAGCCACTACCTTGGTTTGGTGACCAGATAGGTGGTAGTTTCATACCGCTACATGAGCATGGTCATAATAGGTTGGATCATGATGAGACCTCCTATCCATCAACTAGTACCTTGAGTGTTTATGTATCTTATGGGTCCCCTTTTCTTACTGAGAATATTTTCACTACTTTCTCATGGATCCCTGGGTGAATCATCTCAAAGGTTTCAACATTGGATTTTAACTCGTTCCAACTACTTTTACCCTCTGGTCATTTATCCCCTTCTTCCCACAAGGTAATGTACAACCATTCCTAGTGTAGGAAATCCCAATGCCCAAATAAGGATAGGGGAGATGAGAGGAATGAATATGCAAAGTGGTAAGTATGGAGGGAACGAACAATGAATTTTTACATATCCACCCAGTGGCAACCCATCCTAAAAGGAAATCAACTTACTAGCGCACCATTTCACCCTTCCAGGTATGAACGAGGCAAAGAGAATAATTTCCAAGAAAACCTCATGAAATGAAGAAGGATTCAATACGACATATTCAATTGTTTCAAACATTGGAGTGAGACATAGCATGATACCCGGACTCATTACCTCATGGAGAAAGACTCACTGCTACTTCAGGACCAGGCTGGTGGGATGGATGTTGTTGTTGGTGATAAATGGACTGCACTGAAGAAAAGAGGGGCCCTTTGGGGCCATGCTCAAGTTGTCTGGCTCTTGGTACTCCATGTCTAGGATATGTGGGCCTCGAGACATGATCTCCTTAGTTATCCCTAGGCTAGGGGTTAACAAATCCTACTGCCCCAACAATTCTCACCATTCGCCAAGCAGTTCCTTCCATATATTCTTTGCATATTGACACCATTTCCCCCAAGAGGAAACATCCCCCGGAGTGTCCATATCCCACATGTGTTCCCTTGCATTGAGAATAGGTATGTTCCACTGGATAGAACTAGTTGTCTTGTTCGCGACACTTGGTTTCTCTCTTTTATCATAGCATTCTTTCACATCTATGAAAAAGACAAAAAAAAATAAAAAATAAACAAAAAAATAAGGGAAGGAAAAGATTATTGTCTCCTATCGACAACAAACGTGTCGCCTTTGAATAGAGCATAGATTTTTGAGTTCATTCATCAAAGGTTTTGGATTATTTTTTACTTAGGAAGTTGAAATTTTTACTTAGAGTTTTACTCCTCCGACTGGTTATTCTTCTAGTCCCTATGGAGAGTTTGTTGATGCCTCCTGTGTCACAAAATTTTGTCAATGTTTAGTCTAGAGTCTATGTTCCTTGAGTTATCGATCTATATCATGCTCTAGTTCAAAGGAAGTCTAAACCTATGCTAACCATTCCTTATAATTTTTTACTTTTCATGATGGCCATCCCCTTACAAGTGAATCTCAAAATCACACGAATTTTTTGTCCTACCTTGCACCTTGGGCCTGTTGATTTTTAAATAAGATAGGTTAATCATGTAGTTCATTTCAATTTTCATTTGTCTTGACCATAAACAAGAATGTTGTAGCAACCAATATCACAAGAAGAAACACCATGCACAAGAACACAAGAAGTATCATGGGAATCCCTTCTCAACAAGGGAAGAAAACCTAGCCAAATCCTTTTCTATATTCTTCAAGAGATATACCTTCACCACCAAGAAAGATATAGCACACAAGAGGGTGCTAAAACCCTAGAAGACTAGCTCCCAAGAGAGGTGCGCACTTATCCCAAGTAAATGTACTTCCTGAAATTTCCAAACTCACATGAAAGATATATATCCACAATGGGTATTTTACCTTTACTTATACTAACCTAAACATGTCAACAAAAGTGTCTATTGGCTCAACATGGCCGACCTCTCTAAGTCATATTATAATTATTATACTTATTATTATATTATAATTAATATTAACTAGATTAATTATCTTTTACATTTATTATTAATCACATTAAGGTGGGGCCGACCTATACCCTTTACATAACAATTAGGGTTACATGCAGGTCTGACTCTTGAACAATATATAACAAAGGATCTGATACACCCACTATTTCTCATCCACTAGGGGCACATCCATAAGGATGGCATATCTCTAGTTCATTTCATTACACGGAAGAACTAGATACTCACATGTTCACCTGTGCTCGTCCACAGGCACGTCCACTCTACAAATATTCTTTCCCACTACCTCACATAGGAGAATCATTTGGAGTCTTCACGTCAACTCTACTACTCAAAGGATTTTAATACATCATCTTCATTTGTGTTCACATGATGATGCACCCATAACTTTGGGATTTCACATGTTCACCTTGTGCTCATCCATAGGCATGTCTAACTCAACAGATCACCTCTCCCACTAGATAATCATCTGGATTTCTTCTCAACCCTTTGAATGGAGGAGGTCATCTCTACATTCCTAGATATGTCTCAAGAAGGAACCACATACCCTTCTAAGGGGATTTCTCTCAAGTTTGTAAGTTGAGAGAAAGACTCACATAGCTGCAATGATCCACATATCACAGGTTTGTAAGCTAGAGAATGTCTCACATAGCTGCAATCATAAAAAATCCCTCTCAGTTAGGGAGGCATTATTTATCATGCCAAGACTCACTCAGATGTATTTTGATTTTTTTCTTGGGTTGGAG
>JZKD02S0775457.1:390062-400153 GCA_000966675.3 Picea glauca | reverse complement strand
TAACTAGATTAATTATCTTTTACATTTATTATTAATCACATTAAGGTGGGGTCGACCTGTACCCTTTACATAACAATTAGGGTTACATGCAGGTCTGACTCTTGAACAATATATAACAAAGGATATGATACACCCACTATTGCTCATCCACTAGGGGCACATCCATAAGGATGTCATATCTCTAGTTCATTGCATTACACGAAAGAACCAGATATTCACATGTTCACCTGTTCTCATCCACATGCACGTCCACTCTACAAATATTCTTTCCCACTGCCTCACATATCTGAATCATCTAGAATCTTCACGTCAACTCTATTGCTCAAAGAATTCTGATACATCATCTTCATTCATGTTCACATGACGATGCACCCATCACTTTGGGATTTCACACGTTCACCTTGTGCTCATCCATAGGCACGTCTAACTCAATAGATCACCTCTCCCACTAGAAAATCATCTGGAGTTCTTCTCAACCCTCTAAATGGAGGAGTTCTTCTCAACCCACTAAATGGAGGAGTTCATCTCTACGTTCCTAGATCTATCTTAGGCAGGAACCACATACCCTTCTTAGGGAATTTGTCTCAGGTTTGTAAGTTGATAGAAAGACTCACATGGCTGCAATGATCCACATATCACGGGTTTGTAAGATGGAGAATATCTCACATAGTTGCAATCATCAAAACTCCCTCTCAGTTAGGGAGGCATTATTTATCATGCCAAGACTCACTCGGATGTATTTTGATTTTTGTCTTGGGTTGGAGTCATCGATACTCCCTCTCAACTAGGGATCCATTCTTCACGAAGTTAATTTGGTGAAGATATATGCAATCTTCTCATGTGTAGGAAGGTACTACATGTGTACATTTTTCCTTTGCATCATATGTCTAATATAAGTATATTTCATCTCATCGTGTTTTGATCCATCAGGAAACACCGGGTTCTTACGGAGCTTTACACACATCTCTTGGTTATCATCACAGGATCCATCTTATGGTCAAGTAAATTTGTCAGAAGTTTGTGAAGCCACATTGCTTTGCACACTCGATGTTATCTACTATGCCTCTGTGGTACTCAAGGCCAAAGAGTTTTGTTTCCTTCTGTATTAGTAGACCATGGAAAAATTCAAGGTAGAACATCAACAGAATGTGCTCTTCCGGTACACTATACTTTCTGCTTAATCTGAATCGTCATATCTTGCAAACTCAAGTTCACACTGGAGGAATATCTCAGGCCATATCCAATTGTTCCTCGTATATATCTCAATATATGTTTTGTTGTTTATCTTGTGAGTCTGTCATGGTTGACTCATGAAATGACTAGGCATACTCGCTACATGGAATGAATCAAGTCTGGTGTTAACCAGATACATCAGTGATCCAATCAGTTATGGATCAATCTCATTTGAATCATCAATAATATTTTTCATTAAATCCATCACGATGGATTTTGCATTTTTGTCATACTGAACTTCTTTAATATTTTTACTATATATTTTCCTTGACTCGGGAAAATATTATCGATCCTCTGTCGTACTTCTTGTCCAAGAAGTAGTGCATCATACTCAAATTCTTCATATCGAATTCAGAAGTCAAGGATTACTTGTATCCAACAACAAGGCTTTCTAAATAAGTCATCAAAATCAGGCTCTCGTCACCAACACTATGATAATATCGGTTTAGATTAGTGACACTCTTGATGAAATCCAAACTTCATCAAGCATATATAGTTTCCAACTCATGGATGGTAGTACGGATGGAAGTGTAACGGGTTTACAGGATCAAGTGTCTGATCATAGACACTCCCTCTATTTGTGAGAAACTTATGGCTATAGATTTTGTTTTTTATTTCTCGACACTTCCATCAACTACATGCTTGATCTTATAGATCCACTTAGAAGTTAGCAAAGACTTCCCTTCTAGTCCCTAAATAATATATTATACATAATTTTTTAAGATATATTGGTATTCTTCTGTTATGGCATCTTGCCATACCTATTTTCTTGTTGCTTCTCTAAGAAAAGGAGGCTCAACATCAATGAAGTAGATAATGACTGAAGGATAGCTCGAAAATATCATTTTCTTTCTCGGGATGTGCCTTGAGAGGCTTGTATGTTTCTCTGCATATTGAAAAGTGAGTCTAGGTAGGCCTTTTAAAACCTACTGCAATATCTCTTGAACATATCAACTAGAGAAACTGGATCAACTGGAATAATGTATGTCTCCCTCTGAATTGTTGAAGGGGGAGAAGGTATTATCTCACTGTTAATCTCCATCTGAGATTCTCTAGATCTTTGAAATACTATCTCTTATTCAAGGATAACGTCTTTTCTTGTCTCAATCCTTTATATGACCATGGATGTTGATCTGGAATGTCTTTGAATATTAATTGCATCCTTTATTTCTAAAGGATCTATCTAGAACTTCTTCTCTTTGGGTACATGAAAATACACTGGGCACCTAAATAACCTGAAGTGTTGAATCTCAGGCTTCATTCCGGTGAATACTTCTTTGGGAGTTATGTTTTTCAAATTCTGGTGAAGACTCTTGTTCTGAACATATACTGTGTCATGCATTCTTAATGCCCATAGAATCATAGAAGGATTCTGATCATGTGTTATTTGTTCAAAAACATAGGTATTTCAACAAAAGACGAACACCTTCAGTAACCACTTACATAACCAGATCAAAGATCAACACATTGATGTTTTCACGTGGTAAAAACCCTAATTGGTAGCAATTATACAATAGGATAAGATACTTTGAAAGATGGATATTTATAAGTTGGGAATAGATGGAATATTGTTGCACAAGAACAAAATTTTTGTACCAAATGTCCAGGACTTGAAACGTATAATTTTGCATGAGATGCATAATGCTCCTTATGCAGGGCACCCTGGATATCATAAAACCATAGCAGTGGTCAAGAGCCAATACTTTTGGCCAGGTATGAAGAGAGAAATTGCAAAATACATCGTTAGGTGTATGGAATGCCAGAAAGTTAAAATAAAGAATAGCACCCAGCAGGATTTCTGCAACCTTTACCCATTCCTGAATGGAAGTGGGAAGTGGTGAAAATGAATTTTATTATAGGATTGCCCAGAACAAGAAAGCTACATGATTCGATTATGGTAGTGGTGGACAAGCTTACAAAAGCTGCCCATTTTATTCCACTAAAAACTACTCACAAAGCAGCAGATGTTGTTGATATTTTCATGAAGGAAGTGGCACGTTTGCACAGAATTCCTAAAACAATTGTGTCTGACAGAGACTCGAAATTCACCTCGAATTTCTGGAAATGATTGTTCAAAGGATTCGGAATGAATCTGAACTTTAGTACATCTTCCCATCCTGAGACTGATGGAAAGACAAAGAGGGTGAATAGAGTGATAGAAGATATGTTGAGAATGTATGTGATGGATAAACCATCAAAATGGGAAGACTACCTACATTTAGTAGAATTCTCTTATAAAAATGGGTATCAGGCATCATTGAAAATGAGCCCATTTGAAGCACTTTACGGTAGAAGGTGCAACACTCCAGTAAGCTGGGATAATCCAGCTGATAGAACAATAGTCAGGCCAAAATTGCTCAAGGAGATGGAGGACCAAATGTTAAAAATTAAGTAGAATTTGACAGCTGCCCAAGACAGATAGAAAAGTTATGCTGATAAAAACAGAATCCATAGAGAATTGAAAGTGGGTGATCATTTTTTCTTGAAAGTAAAAGCTAACAGGAGTTCCCTGAAGCTGGGAAGCTGCGCCAAGTTGGCAGCCAGATTTTGTGGACCATTTGAAATACTAGAGAGGATTGGTCCAGTCACTAATATGATTGCATTACCTACATCTATGTCTGTTCATAATGTCTTCCATGTATCATCGCTAAATAAATATATACCCAATTCTAATCATGTTATTGATTGGAATGTTATTCAGGTGGAGAAAGAAGGTGCTTTCCAAGAGCATCCGGTGCACATCCTGGATCCAAAAATCAAACAACTCTAGAATTGATCCATAGGGCTTGTAAAGGTCCAATGGACCTGGTAAGAACCTAAAGATGCTACTTGGGAGCATGAGGATGCAATGCAGGTAGAATACCCACATTTTTTTGAATAATTTTGAGAATTTTGTTGTATATGGATACATGACGCACTGAGGACAATGCATAAATAAGGGGAGGGGATTGTAATATCCCTCAGCCAAACCTAAAAGTAAATATAATCCAAGTATATTTAAGCTAGTGAGTTGTTTAGACATATTTTTTGTAATACACCTTTCATGGCATCGTGTGCACATATACTACGTAGTAAAGGGATGTAATGTGCACATTTTTGAATACCACGCGTAGTAACTAAGGTGCACACAACCTTAAAGACAGAGGATACAGTGCGCAGTAACTAAGTGCGTGCAGTATTAAGGTCAGCGAACCTTTGTGTATATAATATGCATTATAGGCTGGTGATCCAATATTATAAGTCAGAATGCTTATGTCTTGGAATTACGCCAGTGCACCTAGATGTTAAAGGCTAGAGCGCCTACTTTGTACATGACTCATGATTAATATAAAATACATCATTGCATGTAGACTTTCCACAATAAAAGATATGGGGGACTGAACTTCACCAGTTAGGGGAACGGAGGGCCAAAAGTCAAGGGAATATTATATTAATATTTCCTAAAACATAAAGTATGGATAATTAGTTTATCCTAAGTTCTAAAGTTGGGAACAAGTAGACAAAAGTAACTTCCGATATGACAAGTGTCAAGTTGGGGACATGCATACATATCGTGGGGAAACTTAGCTCAGAGGGGGATTTTTCTCACAGATACCTTACCTTATGAATAGGGAAGAGGGGGACCATCAGGCTGACCATCATTTTGACAAAGAGTTCACCATGATTCCAAAACACACTCAGTTATACAGTCAATGAATCCATGACCATTTCACTCATACATTCTGTTATCCTTGAGACAACCATTTCACCTTTCCGAATCTTGTTTCCCCATCCTTTTTGGTTGGTGTACTTGGTTAGCTTGGAGATGGATTGAAGAAGTGGGTTGTCAAACCCATGAACAGTTTTCTAAGCAAGAGAATTGTCGGGGATTGATTTCCGTAGGTGCTAAACTGCAGCTTCAATGATCTAAGACTTTCGGTCTGACCTGTTACTGAAGCCCTCGAAGGGAAGTGGGGCAACCAAGGGACTATTGAGCAAAGAATGGGCACACTTCCTTGGGTGGGACAGGCATGTGGGGAATGAGAGGTTGTAGGTTGTTAGTTGAGTGAGCAACTTAGACGAAGTCTTTCCTATTGTGCATGAGCCTTAGCTTGGATAGGAATCCCTTTACCTTGGGTGGAGTTCAGTCCCAGCTCAGGGGTGATTCACTGTTGAGAGTGATGAATAGTGTAGTCTATGGCTGGGAGGTTCATGGGCAGTCTGTAAGCAGTTAGTGATAGTCTTTCTAAGATAAGTACCAATTGTATGATATATGGATATGTTGTTTTGTTATTTACATGCCTATGTTACGATTTTATCATATATGTGACTATGATTGCTTGTGTGCTTATGGGTAATTTCCTATAAATGATGCATGTCGGTAATTACTGTTATTTTAATATAAAAATTGTATGTTACAAAAAGTAATTGTTTGTTTATGTCTAGATGTAAAGCTTCCACGAGCGTGTTGTATTTATATGTTTTAGTTGCATGCAGTCTAAAGAGTAAATTTAGGTGGCATTGCTTAGTTGACTAATGGGTATGCTACTGTATGTTCCGCAGTATGGGAATGAAAGTGTTCCCTAGAGTAGCATGGCTCAGCTTGATGGCTGGGAATGTTACCGAATGGCATTAGAGCATGAGTGGTTTCTCTGGAGTGGCGTACCCCAGCCTCAGGTTGGTCAGGGGGATCGTTACATCCTACTTTCTTGGTATAGATATTAGGATCATAATGGCATCTAGAGAATCCAGTGGAAATAAAAAAGTTGTCCATTTTGGCATACCAAGCTCGGGGAGCTTGCTTCAGACCATTAAGAGATTTCTTAAGGTGACATACAAGGCTAGATTCATTCTGGACTTAGCCAGGAGGTTGTTCCATGTAGATTTATTATTGTGAATATCTTTGTAAGAAGGTGGATTTAACATCCATCTGATGGAGTCCCCGAGGTGTAGGACAGTCGGTGATGAAGTGTTCTATTAAGATGATCCGTGATGTTAAGTCACCGGTTCGAAACCTGAGGGTCCAAAAAATCTATCCATGTTAAGGGTTGGTGTGGCTCAGGTCGGGTGCGATCCCTGGGTGATTTTGATGGCTTAGATACCCCTGAGTCACGGTTTCTTAGCCACAGGTTAGTCCCACATGTCACGAACAAACTAACAAAAAAAAAAAAAAAATCATCTGATGAACCTCCCATTTATGTGAGGCAGCAAGGGAAAGAACAAGTTGGATGGAATTCATTTTGGCTACAGGGGAAAAGGCTTCATTATAGTCAATTCCTTCAACTTGGGAAAATCCTTTGGAAACTAACCAAGCCTTGTGTCTTTCAACACTTCCATCTAATGCATACTTAGTTCTATAGAACCATTTACATCAGACAATTTTTCTTCCTTTTGGAAGAGGTACAAGATCCCAAGTATCATTTTCCATTAAAGAATGATGCTTTTCATTCATTGATGTATCCCAATCTGGATGACCTGAAGCTGCTGCAAATGTCTCTTGATCATGAGTTTTTGAAACTTGATCCAAAAGAGAAGAGGCTTGATAAAACTGTGATGTGTCTGATGTTGATCTAAAGGATCACCGACAAGATCATCAGCTGCTTCTTGTGTTGAACGAACCCATCTAGGAAGCGATGGAGTTGGTGTTGGTTCAGGTTCAAAGGACTCATATAGAGGAAGGTGAGGAGGCACAGGTGGATTTTCATCCTCACTGTCATCATCTAAAGAATAAACCAAAAAATAAAAAGGAACAAACGTCGAATATGGATCGCAAGCCGAAGAAGGCACAACCATTTAATTAGGCTTGTGGACCAAAGAAGGCACAAATGTTGAGTTAGGCTTACAGACAAAGAGTTTTTCATCAAATTTAACATCTCTTCTAATAATAATTTCATTATAATGTGTTTGAAGAAGTCTATAACCTTTGACATATTCAGAACAACCAACAAATATACACTTCCAACTTTTAGGCTGCAATGCTTTCCTTTTCTCATTAGGAATGTGAGCCCATGTTGTACTACCAAATACACAAAAGTGACTTACATCTGGTTTAATTTTAGTCCAAACTTCTTCCAGTGTTATAATTTTAAGAGCCTTTGCGGGAGTGCGATTTACTATGTAATTTGCACAGTTGATGGCTTCCGCCCAATACTTTAAACTTAATCCCTTATATTGGATCATACAATTAGCCATTTATTTTAATGTGTGGTTCTTTATCTTAGCAACACCATTTTGTTGTGGTGTATATGGAACAGTGTGTTGCATTTGGATTCCCTATGTAGTGTAGTAACTTGTAAAATTATTGTTCACATATTTGCCTCCATTATCTATTCTTAACCTTTGAATTTGATGTCCAGATTAATTTTCTGCAAGGGCCTTGTAGGCCAAAAACTTGTCAAAAACTATGCTCCTAAGTTTTAAGAAGTAAACCCAAGTACGTCTGGAAAAGTCATCAATGAAAGCTAAGAAATACTTGCACCCAGAAAAAGAAGGAGAAGAAAGTGGACCACACAAATCACTGTGAACAAGCTACAAAGGACCTGAGGCATGCCAAGAGGCACGTTTGTCAAAATTGTCCTGATGATGTTTGCCAAGAACACAACCGACACAAACACCATCTTTGCATGAAATAAGAGGAAGACCAGACACCATCTGTTGATTACATAGTTGTTGCAATGAGCGATGGTTTAGATGACCAAACTGCTCATGCGAAAGTTTGGTCGAGTCATCGCTATGAGCAACTAAAAATGATGAAAAGGATGATGACCCAAAGTTGTCAAACTTGTATAACCTAGTAATATCATCACCAATTCCAGTTGCAATAACATGCTTAGGATCTTTTAGATCCTTGATTACAACTTGGTGAGGTGAAAACTCTACGGTTTGACCTTCACCTAAATGAGTGATTTGATATACTGATAGAAGGTTACAAGAAAGACTTGGAACACATAATACATCATTGAAATGACCATTTTCTACTTGAACTATTGCAGATCCTTCAACACTAAGAGATGTATCATCACCAACAAATATTTTCTTGGTGTTACATTCATTTAGAGTAGAAAATATGTCTCTATCCTTATCCATATGATAAGATGCTCCAGAATCAATAAGCCGCTCACCAAAAGTAGAAGTTGTATTGAAGGAGAAATCAAAAGCTGAAAGTGCATGTCTATGAGAAGAAGAAGAAGAAGAAGAAGAATCAATACTGATGTTGTGCTTCTTCATCACTTCTTCTAAAGCTTCCATCTTCTTGAAACATTTGGACTCATCATGACCATATTTATTACAGAAGTTGCAATGTCTGTCAATCTTCGTATTTTTATATTTTTCTCCTTTGTCTCCATTGGGAAAGGAAGCAATGTGAGTGGGTTTCGGACCCTTATATTGTTTGTTGTTGTGGAGAGGATGTTGCTTCTTGGGATTCTTGGGTTTATCTTTCTGATGGACAACTAAGGCTTTGTTGGAGGTACCAGCAGTGTTGATCACTCCAAGTTGTACTAGCTTATCTTGCTCTCTAACCAAAGCATCACAAAAGTTCTCAAGACTATTTTTTTGATAAGCTGCCCCTAGAGCCTCTTGCATGGCATAAAAGGTAGATACAAACACAAAATATGCACTACCTAGTTTAAAAAGAATAAGATAGATGCAACGATCTTCATCTATCTTTATCTTACATTATTCACATAAAGTTCTGAGTGTTTTAAACTTAGATAGATAGTCTTCAATGCAAGAAAAATCACTTGGACTTAAAGTTAGTACATGATTTTCTAACTATTGTGCTCGAATAATATTGTGTTTACCAAACATAGATTCAATATTTTCCCAAGCTTGTTTGGGTTTATCAATTGATTGAAGGTGGAACCTTAAATCAGGAGAGATGGACATTATGATTAATCCATGTGCTTTGTCATTCCTATTATCCCATTTGTCTTTCTTATCAGCATCAATGGGTGTTATTTCATTTCCCAAGGTAATCCGGTACAAGCCTTTACTTCTTAATAAATCCTCCATATGGGATTTCCATTGGAAGTAGTTGGTGTTGGTAAGTAAGAGATTACTTGTAGAATCCATATTAAATATGCAGATAATATGGATTTAAAGACTGAAACTGATGATCTGAATGGAAAGATCTCAAACAGTTGCGCAGTTTTAAAAAAACCGACACTTAAAACGGACTTCGGATGTGAGAGTTATGCCCTTTTTAAAAAAAGGCATAAATGGAAACCAAAGGACCACGTTGTTACACATTATTTTTGTCATCCCTATAACCATTAATGATGTAAACCTATCTGTTGCCTTCAGAGGGGTCAGTGGCCTGAGTTCCTAAAGAGAGAAGGGAGAAGAACTTTTCTTGAGAAAAGAAGTTGCATTTTCCCTTGAAAAAACCCTGTTAAAAAGGAAGTTCGCAGGATGCTCTATAGGGAGGGTGCGAGAATGCCCGATTATCGCAGGTTGCACCATAGCTAGGGTGCGAGATGTTTGGAGGTTGCTCTATAGGCAAGGTGTGAGAATGCCTACACGTGGGAAAAACAAAAGTTTTCTCGAATATTCTAGAAGGAGAAACTTCTATGGTGAGGTGGCATCCAAATGGTTTGGATCTTACTCTCTTTCATGATTTAGTGGGATCATCCTAACCTCCTCACCTTATCCTCTTCAACTTATAAAAGGAGAGGAGTTCTCATGGAGAAGGTTAGCTTTGGTTAGCTTGGAGCTTTAGTTGGCTTGGAATTATTAGCTTGGTTGGAGTGGTTTCGAGTTTTTCCTTTGTCAAGATAGATTGTGAATATTATCAGATCTATGCTCTCAGAATTCTTGGAGTGGAAGTGTGTGGGGAACGAAGGACAGTTGGAAGGGACCTTACAACATCAAGGCCATGG
>JZKD02S0775457.1:310038-353508 GCA_000966675.3 Picea glauca | reverse complement strand
TGAATCACTATAAGTAGCTTTAATATTTTATTTTAGAGTTATTTATTTTGCATGAAGTAACTTCATTGTAAAAGTGATCCCCACTTCTCTTTATAAAAGTGGGCCACTTCATAAAGCAACTTACGCCACCACGTGGTCCTTTGGTTACGGTTTATGCCTTTTTTTAAAAATGGCATAACTCTCACATCCGAAGTCCATTTTAAGTGTCGGTTTTTTTAAAACCGCGCAATTGTTTGAGATCTTTCCATTCAGATCATTAGTTTCAGTTTTTAAATCCATATTATCTGCATATTTAATATGGATTCTACAAGTAATCTCTTACTTACCAACACCAACTACTTCCAATGGAAATCCCATATGGAGGATTTATTAAGAAGTAAAGGCTTGTACTAGATTACCTTGGGAAATGAAATAACACCCATTGATGTTGATAAGAAATACAAATGGGATAATAGGAATGACAAAGCATGTGGATTAATCATAATGTCCATCTCTCTTGATTTAAGGTTCCACCTTCAATCAATTGATAAACCCAAACAAGCTTGGGAAAACATTGAATCTATGTTTGGTAAACACAATATTATTCGAGCACAATAGTTAGAAAATCAAGTACTAACTTTAAGTCCAAGTGATTTTTCTTGCATTGAGGACTATCTATCTAAGTTTAAAACACTCAAAACTTTATGTGAAGATGTTAAGATAAAGATAGACGAAGATCGTTGCATCTATCTTATTCTTTCTAAACTAGGTAGTGCATATTCTGTGTTTGTATCTACCTTTTATGCCATGCAAGAGGCTCTAGGGGCAGCTTATCAAAAAACCAGTCTTGAGAACTTTTGTGATTCTTTGATTAGAGAGCAAGATAAGCTAGTACAACTTGGAGTGATCAACACTGCTGGTACCTCCAATAAAGCCTTAGTTGTCCATCAGAAAGATAAACCCAAGAATCCCAAGAAGCAACGTCCTCTCCACAACAAAAAACAATATAAGGGTCCAAAACCCACTCACTCTGCTTCCTCTCCCAATGGAGACAAAGGAGAAAAATATAAAAATATGAAGATTGACAGACATTGCAACTTCTGTAATAAATATGGTCATGATGAGTCCAAATGTTTCAAGAAGATGGAAGCTTTAGAAGCAGTGATGAAGAAGCACAACATTAGTATTGATTCTTCATCTTCTTCTTCTTCTTCTCATAGACATGCACTTTCAGCTTTTGATTTCTCCTTCAATACAACTTCTACTTCTACTTCTACTTTTGGTGAGTGGCTTATTGATTCTGGAGCATCTTATTATATGGCTAAGGATAGAGACATATTTTCTACTCTAAATGAATGTAACACCAAGAAAATATTTGTTGGAGATGATAGATCTATTAGTGTTGAAGGATTTGGAACAGGTCAAGTAGAAAATGGTCATTTCAATGATGTATTATTTGTTCCAAGTCTTTCTTGTAACCTTCTATTAGTATATCAAATCACTCATTCATGTGAAGGTCAAACCGTAGAGTTTTCACCTCACCAAGTTGTAATCAAGGATCTAAAAGATCCTAAGCATGTTCTTGCAACTGGAATTGGTGATGATATTAATAGGTTATACAAGTTTGACAACTTTGGGTCATCATCTTTTTCATCAGTTTTTGTTGCTCATAGTGATGACTCGAGAAAACTTTGGCATGAGCGGTTTGGTCATCTAAACTATCGCTCATTGCAACAACTATATAATCAACAGATGGTGGCTGGTCTTCCTCTTGTTTCATGCAAATATGGTGTTTGTGTCGGTTTTGTTCTTGGCAAACATCATTAGGACAATTTTGACAAACGTGCCTCTTGGCATGCCTCAGGTCCTTTGTAGCTTGTTCACAGTGATTTGTGTGGTCCACTTTCTTCTCCTTCTTTTTCTGGGTGCAAGTATTTCTTAACTTTCATTGATGACTTTTCCAGACATACTTGGGTTTACTTCTTAAAACTTAAGAGCATAGTTTTTGACAAGTTTTTGGCCTACAAGGCCCTTGCAGAAAAGCAATCCGGACATCAAATTCAAAGGTTAATAATAGATAATGGAGGCAAATATGTGAACAATAATTTTACAAGTTACTACACTACACAGGGAATCCAAATGCAACACACTGTTCCATATACACCACAACAAAATGGTGTTGCTCAGATAAAGAACCACACATTAAAAGAAATGGCTAATTGTATGATCCAATCTAAGGGATTAAGTCTAAAGTATTGGGCAGAAGCCATCAACTGTGCAAATTACATAGTAAATCACACTCCCACAAAGGCTCTTAAAAATATAACACTGGAAGAAGCTTGGACTAAAATTAAACCAGATGTAAGTCACTTCTATGTATTTGGCAGTATAACATGGGCTCACATTCCTGATGAGAAAAGGAAAGCATTGCAGCCTAAAAGTCAGAAGTGTATATTTGTTGGTTGTTATGAAGATGTCAAAGGTTATAGACTTCTTCAAACAAATTTTAATGAAATTATTATTAGAAGAGATGTTAAATTTGATGAAAATCTCTTTGTCTGCAAGCCTAACTTGACATTTGTGCCTTCTTTGGCCCACAAGCCTAATTCGATGGTTGTGCCTTCTTCGGCTTGTGATCCATATTCGACGTTTGTGCCTTGTTCTTTCTTGGTTTATTATTCAGATGATGACAGTGAGGATGAAAATCCACCTCCGCCTGCTCACCTTCCTCTATATGAGTCCTTTGAACCTGAACCAACACCAACTCCATCGCTTCCTAGATGGGTTCATTCAACACAAGAAGCAGCTGGTGATCTTGTCGGTGATCCTTCAGATCAACATCAGACACGTTCACAGTTTCAACGAGCCTCTTCTCTTTTGGATCAAGTTTCAAAAACTCATGATCCAGAGACATTTGTAGTAGCTTCAGGTCATCCAGATTGGGATACATCAATGAATGAAAAGTATCGTTCTTTAATGAAAAATGATACTTGAGATCTTGTACCTCTTCCAAAAGGAAGAAAACTTGTCTGATGTAAATGGGTCTATAGAACTATGTATGCATCAGATGGAAGTGTTGATAGAAACAAGGCTCGGTTAGTTGCCAAAGAATTTTCCCAAGTTGAAGGAATTGACTATAATGAAGCCTTTGCCCCTGTAGCCAAAATGAATTCCATCCAACTTGTTCTTTCCCTTGCTGCCTCACATAAATGGGAGGTCCATTAGATGGATTTTTTTTTTTTTTGTTAGTTTGTCCTTGACATGTGGGACTAACCTGTGGCTAAGAAACCACGACTCAGGGGTATCTAAGCCATCAAAATCACCCGGGGATCGCACCCAGCCTGAGCCACACCAACCCTTAATATGGCTAGATTTTTTGGACCCACAGGTTTCGAACCGGTGACTTAACATCACGGATCATATTAATAGCACACTTCATCACCGACTGTCCTACACCTCGGGGACTCCATCAGATGGATGTTAAGTCCACCTTCTTGCAAAGATATTCGCAATAATAAATCTACATGGAACAACCTCCTGGCTAAGTCCAGAATGAATCTAGCCTTGTATGTCACCTTAAGAAATCTCTTAATGGTCTGAAGCAAGCTCCCCGATCTTGGTATGCCAAAATGGAAAGCTTTCTTATTTCCACTGGATTCTCTAGATGCCATTATGATCCTAATGTCTATACCAAGAAAGTAGGATGTAACGATCCCCCCGACCAACCTGAGGCCGGGGTACGCCACTCCAGATAAACCACTCATGCTCTAACGCCAGTCGGTAACATTCCCAGCCATCAAGCTGGGCCATGCTACTCTAGGGAACACTTTCATTCCCATACTATGGAACAGACAGTAGCATACCCAGTAGTCAACTAAGCAATGCCACCTAAATTTACTCTTTAGACTGCATGCAACTAAAACATATACATACAACACGCTCGCGGAAGCTTTACATCTAGACATAAACAAACAATTACTTTTTGTAACATACAATTTATATATTAAAATAATAGTAATTACCGACATGCATCATTTACAATAAATTACCCATAAGCACACAAGCAATCATAGTCACATATATGATAAAATCGTAATATAGGCATGTAAATAACAAAACAATATATCCATATATCATAAAATTGGTACTTATCTTAGAAAGACTATCACTAACTGCTTACAGACTGCCCATGAACCTCCCAGCCATAGAATACACTGTTCATCACTCTCAACAGTGAATCACCCCTGAGCTGGGACTGAACTCCACCCAGGGTAAAGGGATTCCTATCCAAGCTAAGGCTCATGCACAATAGGAAAGACTCCGTCTAAGTTGCTCACTCAACTAACAACCTACAACCTCTCATTCCCCACATGCCTGTCCCACCCAAGGAAGTGTTCCCCTTCTTTTCTCAACAGTCCCTCGGTTGCCCCACTTCCCTTCCAGGGCTTCAGTAACAAGCCGGACCGAAAGTCTCAGATCATTGTAGCTGCATTTTAACACCTATGAAAATCAATCCCCAACAATTCTCTTGCTTAGAAAATTGCTCATGGGCCTGACATCCCGCTTCTTCAATCCATCTCCAAGCTAACCAGGTACACCAACCAAAAAGGATGGGGAAACAGGCTCCGAAAAGGTGAAATGGTTGTCTCAAGGATAACAGAATGTATGAGTGAAATGGTCATGGATTCGTTGACTGTATAACTGAGTGTGTTTTGGAATCATGGTGAACTCTTTGTCAAAATAATGGTCAGCCTGATGGACCCCCTCTTCCCCATTCGTAAGGTAAGGTATATGTGAGAAAAATCCCCCTTTGAGCTAAGGTTCCCCACGATATGTATGCATGCCCCCAACTTGACACTTGTCATATCAGAAGTTACTTTTGTCTACTTGTCCCCAACTTTAGAACTTAGGATAAACTAATTATCCATACTTTATGTTTTAGGAAATATTAATATAATATTCCCTTGACTTTTGGCCCTCCCTTTCCCTAACTGGTGAAGTTCAGTCCCCCATCTCTTTTATTGTGGTCGGTCTGCATGCAGTGATGTATTTTATATTAATCATGAGTCATGTACAAAGTAGGTGCTCTAGCCTTTAACATCTAGGTGCGCTGGCCTAATTCCAAGACATAAGCATTCTGACTTATAATACTGGCTCACCAGCCTATAATGCATATTATATACACAAAGGTTCATTGACCTTAATATTGCATGCACTTAGTTACTGCACGCTGTATTCTCTATCTTTAAGGTTGTGTGCACCTTAGTTACTACGCGTGGTATTAAAAAATGTGCACATTACATCCCTTTACTGTGCAGTATATGCGCGCACCATGCCATGAAAGGTGTATTACAAAAAAGATGTCTAAACAACTCACTAGCTTAAATATACTTGGATTATATTTACTTTTGGGTTTGGCCGAGGGATATTACAATCCCCTCCCCTTATTTATGCACTGTCCTCAATGTGTCATGTACCCATATACAACAAAATTCTCAAAATTCTTCAAAAGGATGCGGGTATTCTACCTGCATTACATCCTCATGCTCCCAAGTAGAGTCTTCAGGTCCGTACCAGGTCCATTGGACCTTTACAAGCCCTATGGATCAATTCCAGAGTTGTTTGATTTTTCGATCCAGGATGTGCACCAGATGCACTTGGAAAGCACCTTCTTGCTCCACCTGAATAACA
This sequence comes from Picea glauca, assembly GCA_000966675.3. Lineage (NCBI taxonomy): Eukaryota > Viridiplantae > Streptophyta > Pinopsida > Pinales > Pinaceae > Picea > Picea glauca. Next base: position 347,838 of record JZKD02S0775457.1, on the reverse strand, counting down.
TTCCAATCAATAACATGATTAGCATCAGGTATATATTTCTTTAGCAATGATGCATGGAAGACATTATGAACAGACATATATGTAGGCAATGCAATCATATTAGCGATTGGACCAATCCTCTCTAGTATTTCAAATGGTCCACAAAATCTGGCTGCCAACTTGGCACAGATTCCCAGCTTCAGGGAGCTCCTGTTAGCTTTTACTTTCAGGAAAACATGATCACCCACTTTGAATTCTCTGTGGATTCTGTTTTTATCAACATAAATTTTTCGTCTGTCTTGGGCAGCTTTCAAATTCTGCTCAATTTTTAACATTTGGTCCTCCATCTCCCTGAGCAATTCTGGCCCGACTATTGTTCTATCAGCTGGATTATCCCAACTTACTGGAGTGTTTCACCTTCTACCATAAAGTGCTTCAAATGGGCTCATTTTCAATGATGCCTGATACCCATTGTTATAAGAAAATTCTACTAAATGTAGGTAGTCTTCCCATTTTGATGGTTTATCCATCACATACATTCTCAACATATCTTCTATCACTCTATTCACCCTCTTTGTTTGTCCATCAGTCTCAGGATGGTAAGTTGTATTAAAGTTTAGATTCATTCCGAATCCTTTGAACAATCATTTCCAGAAATTCGAGGTGAATTTCGGGTCTTTTCCAGACACAATTGTTTTAGGAATTCTGTGAAAACGTGCCACTTCATGAAAATGTCAACAACATCTGCTGCTTTGTGAGTAGTTTTTAGTGGAACAAAATGGGAAACTTTTGTAAGCTTGTCCACCACTACCATAATCGAATCATGTAGCTTTCTTGTTTTGGGCAATCCTATAATAAAATCCATTTTCACCACTTCCCACTTCCATTTAGGAATGGGCAAAGGTTGCAACAATCCCGCTGGGTGCTATGCTCTATTTTAACTTTCTGGTATTCCATACACCTAATGATGTATTATGCAATTTCTCTCTTCATACCTGGCCAAAAGTATTGGCTCTTGACCACTGCTATGGTTTTATGATATCTAGGGTGCCCTGCATAAGGAGCATTATGCATCTCATGCAAAATTATACGTTTCAAGTCCTGGACATTTGGTACAAAAAATTTGTTCTTGTGCAACAATATTCCATCTACTCCCAACTTATAAATATCCATCTTCCAAAGTATCTTACCTTGTTTTATAATTGCTACCAATTAGGGTTTTTACCACGTGAAAACATCAGTGTGTTGATCTTTGATTTGGTTATGTAAGTGGTTACTGAAGGTGTTCGTCCTCTGTTGAAATACCTATGTTGTCGAAAAAATAACACATGATCAGAATCCTTCTATGATTCTATGGGCATAAAGAATGCATGACATAGTATATGTTCAGAACAAGAGTCTTCACCAAAATTTGAAAAACATAAATCCCAAAGAAGTATTCACCGGAATGAAGCCTGGGATTGAACACTTCAAGTTATTTGGGTGCCCAGTGTATTTTCATCTACCCAAAGAGAAGAAGTTCTAGCTAGATCCTTTAGAAATAAAGGATGCAATTAATATTCAAAGACATTCCAGATCGACATCCATGGTCATATAAAGGATTGAGACAAGAAAAGACGCTATCCTTGAATAAGAGATAGTATTTCAAAGATCTAGAGAATCTCAGATGGAGATTAACAGTGAGAGAATACCTTCTCCCCCTTCAACAATTCAGAGGGAGACATACATTATTCCATTTGATTCAGTTTCTCTAGTTGATATGTTCAAGAGATATTGCAGTAGGTTATAAAAGGCCTACCTAGACTCACTTTGCAAGATGCAGAGAAACATACAATCCTTTCAAGGCACATCCTGAGAAAGAAAATGATATTTTCGAGCTATCCTTCAGTCATTATCTACTTCATTGATGTTGAGCCTCCTTGTCTTAGAGAAGAAACAAGAAAATAGGTATGTCAAGATTCCATAATATAAGAATACCAATATATCTTAAAAAATTATGTATAATATATTATTCAGGGACCAGAAGGGAAGTCTTTGGTAACTTCTAAGTGGATCTATAAGATCAAGCATGCAGCTGATGGAAGTGTCGAGAAATAAAAAACAAAATCTATATCCAGAAGTTTCTCACAAATAGAGGGAGTGCCTATGATCAGACACTTGATCTTGTAAACCCGTTACACTTCCATCTGTACTACCATCCATGAGTTGGAAACTATATATTCTTGATGAAGTTTGGATTTCATCAAGAGTGTCGCTGATCTAAACCGATATTATCATAGTGTTGGTGATGAGAGCCTGATTTTGATGACTTATTTAGAAATCCTTGTTGTTGGATACAAGTAATCCTTGACTTCTGAATTCGAGATGAAGAATCTGAGTATGATGCACTACTTCTTGGACAAGAAGTACGACAGAGGATCGATAATATTTTCCTGAGTCAAGAAAAATATACAGTAAAAATATTAAAGAAGTTCAGTATGACAAAAATACAAAATCCATCGTGATGGATTTAATGAAAAATATAATTATGATTCAGACGAGATTGATCCATAACTGATTGGATCACTGATGTATCTGGTTAACACCAAACTTGATTCATGCCATGTAGTGAGTATGCCCAGTCATTTCATGAGTCAACCATAACAGAATCACAAGATAAACAACAAAACATATATTGAGATATATACAAGGCACAATTGGATATGGCTTGAGATATTTCTCCAGTGTGAACTTGAGCTTGTAGGATATGACAATTCAGATTAAGCAGAAAGTATAGTGTATCGGAAGAGCACATCTGGTTGATGTTCTACCAGGAATTTTTCCATGGTCTACTAATATAGAAAGAAACAAAACTCTTTGGCCTTGAGTACCACCGAGGCATAGTAGATAACATCGAGTGTGCGAAGCAATGTGGCTTCACAAACTTCTGACAGATTTACTTGACCATAAGATGGATCCTATGATGATAACCAAGAGATGTGTGTAAAGCTCCGTAAGAACCCAGTGTTTCCTGATGGATCAAAACGCGATGAGATGAAATATCCTTATATCAGACATATGATGCAAAGGAAAAATGTACACATGCAATACCTTCCTACACATGAGAAGCTTGAAAATATCTTCACCAAATTAACTTCGTGAAGAATGGCTCCCTAGTTGAGAGGGAGTATCGATGTCTCCAACCCAAGAAAAAAATCAAAATACATCTGAGTGAGTCTTGGCATGATAAATAATGCCTCCCTAACTGAGAGGGATTTTTTATGATTGCAGCTATGTGAGACATTCTCTAGCTTACAAACCTGTGATATGTGGATCATTGCAGCTATGTGAGTCTTTCTCTCAACTTACAAACTTGAGAGAAATCCCCTTAGAAGGGTATGTGGTTCCTTCTTGAGACATATCTAGGAATGTAGAGATGACCTCCTCCATTCAAAGGGTTGAGAAGAAATCCAGATGATTATCTAGTGGGAGAGGTGATCTGTTGAGTTAGACATGCCTATGGATGAGCACAAGGTGAACATGTGAAATCCCAAAGTTATGGGTGCATCATCATGTGAACACAAATGAAGATGATGTATTAAAATCCTTTGAGTAGTAGAGTTGACGTGAAGACTCCAAATGATTCTCCTATGTGAGGTAGTGGGAAAGAATATTTGTAGAGTGGACGTGCCTGTGGACGAGCACAGGTGAACATGTGAGTATCTAGTTCTTCCGTGTAATGAAATGAACTAGAGATATGCCATCCTTATGGATGTGCCCCTAGTGGATGAGAAATAGTGGGTGTATCAGATCCTTTGTTATATATTGTTCAAGAGTCAGACCTGCATGTAACCCTAATTGTTATGTAAAGGGTATAGGTCGGCCCCACCTTAATGTGATTAATAATAAATGTAAAAGATAATTAATCTAGTTAATATTAATTATAATATAATAATAAGTATAATAATTATAATATGACTTAGAGAGGTCGGCCATGTTGAGCCAATAGACACTTTTGTTGACATGTTTAGGTTAGTATAAGTAAAGGTAAAATACCCATTGTGGATATATATCTTTCATGTGAGTTTGGAAATTTCAGGAAGTACATTTACTTGGGATAAGTGCGCACCTCTCTTGGGAGCTAGTCTTCTAGGGTTTTAGCACCCTCTTGTGTGCTATATCTTTCTTGGTGGTGAAGGTATATCTCTTGAAGAATATAGAAAAGGATTTGGCTAGGTTTTCTTCCCTTGTTGAGAAGGGATTCCCATGATACTTCTTGTGTTCTTGTGCATGGTGTTTCTTCTTGTGATATTGGTTGCTACAACATTCTTGTTTATGGTCAAGACAAATGAAAATTGAAATGAACTACATGATTAACCTATCTTATTTAAAAATCAACAGGCCCAAGGTGCAAGGTAGGACAAAAAATTCGTGTGATTTTGAGATTCACTTGTAAGGGGATGGCCATCATGAAAAGTAAAAAATTATAAGGAATGGTTAGCATAGGTTTAGACTTCCTTTGAACTAGAGCATGATATAGATCGATAACTCAAGGAACATAGACTCTAGACTAAACATTGACAAAATTTTGTGACACAGGAGGCATCAACAAACTCTCCATAGGGACTAGAAGAATAACCAGTCGGAGGAGTAAAACTCTAAGTAAAAATTTCAACTTCCTAAGTAAAAAATAATCCAAAACCTTTGATGAATGAACTCAAAAATCTATGCTCTATTCAAAGGCGACACGTTTGTTGTCGATAGGAGACAATAATCTTTTCCTTCCCTTATTTTTTTGTTTATTTTTTATTTTTTTTTGTCTTTTTCATAGATGTGAAAGAATGCTATGATAAAAGAGAGAAACCAAGTGTCGCGAACAAGACAACTAGTTCTATCCAGTGGAACATACCTATTCTCAATGCAAGGGAACACATGTGGGATATGGACACTCCGGGGGATGTTTCCTCTTGGGGGAAATGGTGTCAATATGCAAAGAATATATGGAAGGAACTGCTTGGCGAATGGTGAGAATTGTTGGGGCAGTAGGATTTGTTAACCCCTAGCCTAGGGATAACTAAGGAGATCATGTCTCGAGGCCCACATATCCTAGACATGGAGTACCAAGAGCCAGACAACTTGAGCATGGCCCCAAAGGGCCCCTCTTTTCTTCAGTGCAGTCCATTTATCACCAACAACAACATCCATCCCACCAGCCTGGTCCTGAAGTAGCAGTGAGTCTTTCTCCATGAGGTAATGAGTCCGGGTATCATGCTATGTCTCACTCCAATGTTTGAAACAATTGAATATGTCGTATTGAATCCTTCTTCATTTCATGAGGTTTTCTTGGAAATTATTCTCTTTGCCTCGTTCATACCTGGAAGGGTGAAATGGTGCGCTAGTAAGTTGATTTCCTTTTAGGATGGGTTGCCACTGGGTGGATATGTAAAAATTCATTGTTCGTTCCCTCCATACTTACCACTTTGCATATTCATTCCTCTCATCTCCCCTATCCTTATTTGGGCATTGGGATTTCCTACACTAGGAATGGTTGTACATTACCTTGTGGGAAGAAGGGGATAAATGACCAGAGGGTAAAAGTAGTTGGAACGAGTTAAAATCCAATGTTGAAACCTTTGAGATGATTCACCCAGGGATCCATGAGAAAGTAGTGAAAATATTCTCAGTAAGAAAAGGGGACCCATAAGATACATAAACACTCAAGGTACTAGTTGATGGATAGGAGGTCTCATCATGATCCAACCTATTATGACCATGCTCATGTAGCGGTATGAAACTACCACCTATCTGGTCACCAAACCAAGGTAGTGGCTCTTGGTGGCATAGCCAAGAAAAAGGGGGTCTCATCACAAGACAACCTTCTCATTTCCGTGAAATGTTTGTGGATAATGTTGTCACCTCTGGTCATCAAGCTAGGACAGTGTCCCTCAACTTTTCCCTTGAAGCACAAGAGAAAAAGATCAAAAGAAATAAAGTTAAGAGTAAAAGGAAATGAATGGGCTAGGAAACAATTGCATTTATGACAAGGTGGAACTCACCCTCTACAAAGGCACCCACAAGTAAGATTTTACACTTCCCTATTATTACATGGACCCCATTCCCAAATACTTACCCCATTACACCTCATACACTTACATGACTTGGACTATATCCCACCTAAGAAATACCCCAAACTTAAGAGAGGTTAGCCCAATAAGACACCCTGAGACCTTCTCCAAACCTAACTTATCAAATTGCATAACACCTTTGAGCATTTGTTTGGGTTAAAGGGGGGTTTGATGCACATGTTTGGGTAATTTAGTTATTGGATGTGATTTACATGCTATGATCCCTTTTTTTATGGGATTAATTGGTAAATGTGGAAATAAACAGATCTCCCGAAATCCACCCGAATCTAGAACAAAATAGAATAGAATATGACTCTTTCCCTAAGCTCTAACTATTGAGTTTACTATTTAACAAGAGATAGACAACATACCATTTAAATGTCACTTCCTCCTTCCATTTCCATCCTAGCTCCACTCTGGTGCTCCTATGATATTATACCTGCAAGGGAACACAAGCCAACCAAAGTGAAAGCAATACAATGAACTCAACAAGAACCTATGCATGTGATCAAGGAATCATACAATAAAATAAGACAATTTTTATGGGAAATAAATATATCATTGTATCATATTAAAATGAAAGTGGATATTACAACCAAATCCTTGATGTTGAAAGGTACCCTTTCGATGGCCCTTTTCTCCAACACACACACTTGCTCCAACCTTGAATGAAGAAGATCCACAATGAATTGATGAATTGAAATGAAGCTCTCAAGTACGAGATGAAGTAGAATTCCTCATCCAATTCTTAGGCTATTCAACCTTAGTCTTTTCCATGAGAGATCCCTATTTATATAGGGAAAAGAGAGATGGTTGAGGAGATTAGGATGATCCCACCAAATTAGAGAAGCGATTAAGATCCAAACCATTCGGAGGCCACCTCATCTTCTAGAACTTTCATGAAGTTAGAATTTTTCTTGGCTTTTGACATTGTCGCACCCTATCTATAGTGCAGTCTGCGGAGACGTCACAACCCAACTCTAGAGCAGGGGGTGATGATCATTCATCATCGCACCCTGTGCCTTTTGCAGCCCGTGACAACCTTCCTTAATAAGGTTTTTAGAAGAGAAAGACAATCACTTTCCTCATGGAAAAAGACTCTTTTTGGGAACATGAACACATGTTTTTCAATAGATCACTTGGTGACCAAAATAATGTGTAACAGAATGCCCCCCAAAGTATGAAGCTGGAACTTGTGACAACTGAAATACTTTGTAGAATGTGTGTGTCAGAAACAAGGAGCACACCAATCGGGAACCTGCAAATAGTCAAGAATCAACATAACAATATACCATTGTCCGAGGTAGGAATTCCCATACTCATATTACAAAATTTCAAGTGAGTCATGGCCACTAAATATACATTGTGGATCCATGTCATTATGAATCATCATAGCCACCCATAATACACTGTGGATCTACGCTTTCAAGAATTCAAATTCAGACATAGAGACGAGACATACAAAGTGGATCTATGTGTCAATACAAATCATGAATACTTTGTCACAACCTGGAACATAATGGTATGATCCAGGGTCTTCATTTCCATCATCCCTAAGTATGAATATAACCATGCGATTACAGGTGTTGAAGTTGAACATGGTAGAAACCACTTGATTACATGTCATTAATGAAAACCATAACAAGTGCAAGGGAAATCACCTTTGATGTCAATGACACCCAAGGTACCCCAGTACAATCCAATGAATGTGAATAAATGAGTTGAAGTCGAACACTCAATGGAATCTTCCAATCATGGGTCAATGATGTGAAACCACTGTTCAAAGTGAAGAAACCTGCCATTGAAGCATGCAGGCCCCAAGGTACTGAATGATTTAAGTCTTGTTCCTGGCTAATGAGTTGAAGTCAATAGTAAAATACTCATCACAGGAGGGCCTTGATGTATCCCCCATCAATGACACAAAATATATAACAGATTTGAAGTAGATCAGAGTATGAAGTTATTCGAAACTAGCATAGGGGAGGCCGACATGGTAGAAAATTTATAACTGCAGATGGTCGAATCGATAGAAGGCTTATTAAGGATGAATTTCTCTTGAACATATGAATGACACGACAATGGTTTTGGAAACATTGACTCAAGGAGGACCCGACATATGGAAATGCAGATGATCAAATGAGAGACAAATGGATTTCCCAACCCGGATACAATGACAAAGGGGGGTGTCATGTTCAAGAGCGACTGTTACTACCACTAACACAAATACAAAGACAAATTCATTTCCCAATTTTTCCCCCACCATTTCTAGTGAGTACCTCTTTATTTTTACTCAAGCTTGAGGAGGATAACATATTCTTGTTGATGTAAACTCATCCTTCAGATGATTCCCTCAGAGTATGTTTAACAAACCCTAATAAGGAGTGGTTCGGTCCCATATGAGTCTTTCGATGTTTTTTTAATGAGTCTAAAGAAAGAAAAATCAGAGGTTTTTCATGCTTAGAGATTTTGAAAAACACTTAAAGAGAAATCCATCATGTCCTTTTTGGTAAATTAATCTGACGAGACCAAAAAAATGATAACCTACCTCTCGTTAGATGTTTTCTTCAAATACTTTTACGAGCATGAAAAGAATAAGGTCGCTTGACAATCTTTTCATTTTTATGGAGTGTGAAAAGACCTTAAAGGATACTCCATAGGTTTCATTTTTCGTGTCACAATTACAAGTTCGAAAAAATGACAAAAGAATACTCGATTACATTCTCATGGTTTCACGAGCGTGAGAAATAATCAAGACTTGCTCGAAGTTTTTCCTGAAAAACCCTAAAGGGATCTGTACATGCGACAGTGTATAAAATCAAACAAAAAAATGAATCCTTGTTCTATCGTTTCACTCCTAGAATTTGTATTTGCAAAAAATCAACACTTACAAAGTTGTTAGGACTTTTAGGGTTTAGATAAAACATATTAAATAATAAAATACAAATGAAAAAGTGATAAAATCAATAAAAATGGGTAAAAACCTCATTTCACTATTTCATTTGTCATTTCACCCAAACCTTGCTCTAAAACCCCCTTTTTACCTCGATCTTTAACTGCGGATTACGGAGGGCACGACTGATTATTCAATGAACCGTCTCCACAGAAAAAGTAATTTTCATCTCTTTCAACTTTCCATGGATTAAAATTTGTTTTTCATTGGTTAAAAATAGACATTTGGGTTAACGTTTTAGGGGTATCCATGCGTGGAGGTTGTCGTAGGCGCCCTATATTGGGCATTGCGATGATCTAGGGTCATCGCAAGAGGCTCTATAGCTATCCTGTGATGACTCCACACTATGAAGATGCCTTGTCTTGCGACGTGCGCAACCCCAAATGTTTTTAAACATGAATCTGCCAATAAAAATTCTCCAGGGAAGAAGATAATAATGCTAATCTTTCTTTATGGTTCCATTGTAGGTTTTCCATGTTAAAAATGTTGGAATGGCGAGAGAGAAAGAATGAGGAGGAAGACTACTTTACTGGGAATGACCCGGGAATGGTAATGGCCCTCCGACAGTGTGGGTTGTTAAAATTATTCAAAATCCAGGGTATGAGGGCCCAACTGAGATTAATCGAGTACCTAGTTAACATGTGGGATGTGAACGAGCAAGCGTTTCATGTGGGTGCTCACACTCTTACGATAGATATCGAGGATATATAATTCTTAACCGGGCTATCTTGCTATAGGTTCCGAGTAATTCTTACAAGTAGCAAGGGTGGAGGTGAGCCCATGAACCACTATATGATTGCACACTATTTGTTGGGTAACCAGAAGCATAACGGTTAAGTCTCTATAAGAGACGTCTGAGACTTTCCTTTACAGACCATCCTCTATACCATCACATGCATGGTAGGGAGTGCAACTCCCCATATGGCTCTTGAGAGCTATTTTCAGTACGCGCTGGAGTGCATGGAGCTTCGAGTTTTCAACTAGTGTGAAGGGATTATCAAAAGAATGAAAATACAACTGACCAAGTGCAGGAGTGGTGGACTGAAATAGTTCATCTATGGTTCTATTTTGGTATCCTTATTTCTAGAGAGGGTCCCAGTTTTTCACTTACAGGTAGAGTGGGGTATAAATTCCCCACAGGATCCAAGAATGAAGAGGTGGGTCGGCCTCATGGCAGATCATGCAACCAGTCCCATCATTAGATATAACAATGTCTTCTTCGTCTGGTTGAGAACTCAGATTCTCATGGTCGAAGAGTATGCATATATCGGGCTAGAATTTCGATGAGATCTAGAATTAGCTCTTCCCAAGGGTTCCCAATGGGGGGACATAGGTAAGAAGGGAATTTTGTTTATATCATGTTTTTGTTATTTTTCAAGATATAATTTTTTTTTTATGTTGCTTATCTAATGACTAATCGAATGCTCTTTGATGATGCAGATGTGGGACCTTACCGTCCTCTAGGTTCATCCCTATTCAGAGGTGAGGGGAGAGAGGAGTTGTAGTAGGAGTAGTTTCTATCGACTACAAGACCATAGAACAAAACCTAGAGGGGCTCATGATGAACATCCATGATTCCTCTATAGATGATGTTCTGAGGCACTACCAACTCCAAACAGTGGGCGTGTCTGCTTCCATCAGTCGACTGCTCTGTAAAGTAGCATGGAAAATCGCATTTTATAGAGAGAAGCATCCTTGATGCTCTATTGTATATGAATCCATGTGCTTCACATTTTTGATATTTTGGTCTTCGGACAAAAACACTTTTTGTAAAATTTTATCGTCATATATATATGAGGCTTCTACCAGCTTACTTGTTGTATAAGTTTGATTGGATTTTATAAATGTGTCAAATGTCTGTCTAACACATAATTAGCCAATGCATATGTTAATGTATTTATATATATAGGAATGTGTTGATATTGAATGTAATCAAAATGATGTTCCAAGAGGAGAATTCGTAAATATACCCTTAACAACATAGGACTTCAGATAGAATACACATTACTCAACTATAGGACCACTAACTGTGAATCCAGTCGTACAACCAGATGAAGGATTTCAGGTGAAACAACATTGATCAATAATTCGATGACAACACCATATTCCACAATATTGTTAGTTGCATGACCAAGGCAAACACCATGTAAACTAATCAATTCCTTCGTAGGTGCATAAATTGCTCATGAAGCAGACACTAAGTTTTGAGTACTACAAATAGCGCCATCGGTGAAGCCAATGTAGGTTAGAGAAGATACCGACATCTCGAAACCAAGCACAACACAAGGTAAGAAACTAAAGGTTGAAACCAAACAATGAAAAAGAACACAAGAGTATTATACACTAAAATACAAGCACTCATGAAAAAATGACTTAAGCATAGTACTTCTTCAAGTAAAGCCCATTTATGGGTTCACTCAAAGGGATTCCATAATAATCAACCAGCTCATAAGCTCCCTTCTCCAATACTCATTTGACAATATAAGGACCCTGCCACATGGGCTCGAATTTATCGACCCCTAGCAGATCACGATATTGCTCGTAAAGAAGGACTAGATCACCTTTAGAAAAAACACGTGGCTTGACATGCTTGTCATATTGGGATTTAACACATTTCTTCTGAGTTTCAATAACTAAGGTGACATCGTGACTGGTTTCATCTAGTTGCATCAAATACAAAAGACGCTCCTCCTCAGCAGAGGTGTTAGGGAGAAGTTCAATGACTAGTTTCAAAGATGATATTTCACATTCAATCAACAAAATGGATTCAATACCATAAACTAAATGGAAAGGTGTAAATCCTATGGAAGACTTAACAGATGTCCGATAGGCCCATAATGCTGAGAACAACATCGTGTGCCAATTTGTCTTATGAATTCCTATCATCTGTCGAAGCATGGTAGTGATAACCTTGTTGATCAATTCAACCTGGCCATTGGCATGTGGATAATAGGGGGTTGATTTTTCATGGAGAAGACCCAAATTATCAGTAAGTTCAGACATCATAAAATTTTGAAAATGGCTACCATGATCAGTAACGATGGATTGAGGGACACCAAACCTAGTAATGATATGATTGGATATGAACAATGTTGTATTTTTCCCGGTGTTATCAAATGTAGGCATCGCCTCAACCCATTTAGTGAAATAATCCACAACTACAATGATGTATCCATGCCCCCCCACTGAGTGAGTGTTACATGTCATGAATTCAATGCCCCATTTGGCGAATGGACCAATAGAAACTACAGGATGTAAGGAAGCATGATGAGATATTATATTGTTATTATAAGTTTGGAAAGCATGAGATTTATGGACGACAATAATGCAGTCCTTAAATAAATAAGGCCAGAAATAAATTGCTCGTAAGATATTTTGGGCAGTGGCATACCCAAACATATGATTGCCACATGCTCCAGAGTGAAAATCATTCAAATCTTTCTCAGCTTCATCGTAAGTGAGACATCATCGGAAAATGGAATCAATACTGCGACAATAAAGGGTATCACCAAGAATGATGTATTGGTGGGCTTGATACTGTATATGATGACGATCTGTACTAGATAGATCAGGCTGGAAAGTTTGAGTCTGGAGATAGATAATAATATCTCTGTACCATACGTCATCAAAACTGATCAGAAAAAGGGATTCGTCAAGCAAGGAATCCTCTGCCACATTTTCTGTCTCAGTAAAGGGAAGGTCACATATCATTTCAACAAAAACCAACGATATCTTTGACTTAGCACATTCAAACTCCAAGTCAAACTCCTAGAGAATCACTATCCATTTGGAGTACTTTCCCCCTAGAAATTGTTGAGTAAGGATTTGTTGCATGGGGTTGCAATTGGAAATAACAGTGGTTCTGCGTAATAAGATATAATGACGAAAACATTGGACAACTTGAACAACTGCCAAGGCCAGTTTCTCCACATGTAGGTATTTGGTCTCGGTAGTCATTAGAATCTGACTCAAATAGTATATCACATGTTCTTCATGTGAATCATCCTCTTGGACTAAGACCATAACAATGTTAGAGTCCAAAGCAGCTAAGTAGAGGAAGTAATATCAACTATAGTTAGGGGGAAACAACAATGGTGTACGGGTTAAGGAAAGTTTCAAAGCTTCAAAGGCTTTGTTTGTAGTATCATCCCATACAAAATTGTAACCTTTCTTAAGTAGCCGAGTGAATCCTTTCGTTAGTTCAACATAATTGGGGATGAAACGACGCAAATTTTTTTCCTTCTCTTGCAAAATTTGGAGCTAGCGTAGTGTGGAAGGAGGAGGTAGGTTAAGAATACCCTCAACCTTCAAGGGGTCTACTCGAATCCCATGTATCGACACGATAAAATCAAGAAGTCGGTCGGACTCTACACAAAAAACACATTTGTGTGGGTTCAAACGTATGCGATAATAACAACAACATACAAAAATGTCCCTTAAATGTGTCAGGTGATATTGGCGATGCATTGAATGTGCTGGGAGATCGTCAAGATAGGTTTTCACAATGTTCTTAATATCATGAAAAGCGTAAGACATAGCACGATGAAAGGTCACACCAACGTTCTTGAGAATAAAGGGTAATTTACGGTAGACAAATATTCCCCAAGGGAAAACAAAAGAAGTCTTGTGTTGATCCGCTGGTAAAATATTGATTTGATTATAACTAGAGAAACCGTCCATCAAGGAGAAGATTTCACACCCAACAAAGTCGTCAACGATCTGGTCGATGAAAGGGGTAGGATAATTGTCCTTAGGACAAGATTTATTTATATCCCTATAATCTATGCAAACGCGGATCATACCTTGTTTCTTATTTACCAGAACAAGATTGGATACCCAATCGATCAAAGCCACAGGATAGAAAAAGCCATCTTTAAGAAGTTTTTCAATTTCAAGCTTGATAGCAACAAATTTAAGTGGATGGATCGGGTGAAGTCTCTTCCGAATGGGTTTAGCATCCGGATATGTCTTAATCTCATGCACAACGATATTAGGGTCAATACCTGACATTTCTTCGTAACTCAAGGAAAAAACATCACAAAATTCCTGAAAAAGAGATTTATAGGTGTAGACCTCATCACTAGAACATGAGGCACCAATATGAACATTTTACGCAACTCTAGGTTTAGTTGATATGTCAAGAGGGATGGTAGGTGAAATGTTACTCAAGTTCCCTCCATACAAAACATCGTGTGTTGACTCAGGAACTGAAGAAATAACAACAATGCTCGACGGAGTTGAAGTCCATTGGTAGCTCTCTATGGTATCATGTTCTAGAAGAGAATGGAGAGATGATGTCCATCATCCTATGGGTTATATTCCATAGACATGACTGGCATGATCATCTCATTTATAGGAAAGATCACGTGGAACAAATTAGGAGATGAATCACAAAGATAAGGAGGAGAGGGGGTTGCCTATTGAATAGATTGATAAGCGGATTCAACCAGAATTAAAGGCATCATGTAGCCGTAACGAAGGTAATAACCAGAGGTAGGTACTACCCATGGGTCATATGACTCAGGGGTTTCATGAACAATGGTTGAGATCATATTAATTGAGGCAACAAAAGGAGGGGGAATATCGGGTGGTGGGATTGGAAATGTAACCATCAAAGTTGAATCTTTTAAAAGAACCACACCAACAATGGACATTCTTGTAAATAGGGGGTGTCTTCAAGATAAAAGGCGCGTTGCTATTACGGGAATTAGAATTGAAGAAGGCCAGTTGGTTAATAGTAACGACCTTTCCTTGGTGCAAGAATCATAACACACGAAAAAGGGTAAGGACAATTCCATGCATGGAATCAATCTAGCTACGACCAAGTAAAAGGTTATAGTCAAGAGGTGCATCAAAGACATCAACCTCAACATTGCCCGATTTACCTTCCAACGTAATAGACAATGAAGGAAGAACACCGTAAGGTTTAAAACCTATGACATTGAAGGCCTTAAATGTATTATGTGACTCTGTGAGGGAAGGAGAGCCAATAGCTTTCCAACAAGTAACAAACATAAGGAAATTCGAGGCTCCTTCATCAATAACGGTTCTACAAATATTCTTCTTTTCAACAACAACTTGGATCTGAAATTATAACCAAGGAGGAGTCCTTGGAACATGATCTTCCAAGTAAAAGATTATCAAATTAGTGTCTGTAGGATCAATTCCACCAATGGATTTTAATGGTTCCTTCCGTTGAGTAGGAAAAAATTGAATTACTTCGAGAGGTGACATTGCAGAGGGTGCTTGCGCAAGGTCTTCTACAATATTGTAGTTTTGGGCAACATGCGCATGGGGATTAAATGAAGACTTTCGAACAACGCCCTTGGGAGGAGGATGAAGAGCTATATCGAGACCCAGTATTTCAAGATGAAGAGGATTGTTTGGAGGTGAAGTTGGGGGAGAAGGTTGAACCAACAAAGGTGGTATATCATCAAATTTTTCTTTTGATGAAGAATAATCTTTGGCTTGAGTTACGACTACAAGTTCGTTCTTTTTAGAGTCACCAGTACACATAAGGACATACGATGAGGTAGAAGGAGAATCTTGGTCATGAATGACTAGTTGGGCCTGCTCCTGAGAAGGGAAACGTTGAAACAAAGTGACAGGTGTAGGAGGATTCCCAGTCCCTTGGAGTAACTTAGTAACCTCAACGCGTCTTGGACAATATTTCATGTAATGATCGCCACCACAAATAAGATAAGGGTAATGAGGTTTACGTTTATATTTCTCATCAATGGTTTACATTTTGGCTTTGTCAGATGGTTGGTTGTTATTTTTGTCTTCCTTATTCTTACCCTTCCCTTTCGTTTTATTTTGTTTCTTCCCGGTAGTTGTGGATTGAATCGAATTAACTTCAGAAGTCTTATCAGTGGAAGGAGTAGGAGTAGGAGTATTTTGTGCATTCAAAGCAGTAGATTTGGGATTGGTGTGACTGGCGTGTCGAGACTGAGTCTCAACATGAAAGGTGACAATCACACCATCAAAAACATGATAAGTTACTGGAGGCATTGGGGTAGGATTTGTGGAAGGGCGAGAAGCGTCAAGAATAAAATCATAAAGTGTTACCATTTGCGAATAAACGAGATCTAGATACTAAGCATGACTAATCGCCTACTCTTCTGTGACAACACCACCCATGGAAACATCATGAGAAATATGACCAATGAGTGATTTGGTAAACCACTCAGGCAATAGTTGACCAGGAAGGGGAAATTTGATTAACTATCTCCTCCTCCTCCACTCATGGATGTGATCAGAAATATGAATGGAAGAAGATTGTTTAAAAGAACTCAAAATTTTGGTTCCTATCTCATATCGAATTGGCAATTGGTAATATGTCAAAAAGGCCATGGATAGGTGGTTAAAGTCACTAAAGAATCCTCTTGGTAACTCAATGTACCATTTTTCTGTCGAACCCATGAGAGTTCATTGGAAAATTTGTAATCTTATGGAATTTTCCATTAATGAGTTGGAAGAACACCAAAGATGGAAAGTCATAACATGATTATTCGGGTCTTTTCCCACTCGACCATCAAACTTAGGAATTTCAGATGGTAACTTTGTCGGTATGACATGCCAATAGGGATAATGTAAAATATGATCATTCAAAATCCTAGACAAATCAGGAAATCCAAAGTGGCTAGAAAAGGAAACTATCTGTTCACTTGAGGAAACTGGCCATAGTTCTGAGGGGGAAGCCCCATAGGTATACCAGTAGGACCATAATAAGTCTATAGATAATTAGACAGTCCTAACAGATTCAATTGTGGATTATTTTGGGGCAGATAGCCTACAGGGTTGGGTGGATTAGGTATGTTCCCTTGGAAAGGAACATTATATTGAAAGTTTTGACCCCAAGTGGGATTTAAAGAACCTAGATATGGTTGACCGAGTTTAGGGGGTACAAAAGAATTAACTTGAGGATGTTTCCCCCAAAAAGTTGCATATTTCTTTGGAAAGGAAGATTCCAAGGTCGAGATTGTAACACAAGTACATGTTGTCCATAAATTGGGTTATGGACTCCAACTTGAGGTTGCCCCACAAGTTGAGGTTGTCCCCCAATATGAGGTTGTCCCCCAAATTGAGGTTTCCCCCCAGCTTGAGGTTGACCTCCAACAAGAATTTGGAAACTAGAAGTGATAGAATGACTGGTGTCCCCAATTGGATTGGGGCCATTAGGGCCAGAATGATTAGATCCTCCTAACAAAGGTGGAGGAATGTAAGGCCCTTCGGAGATAACCTGGGTAGGTGTAGGAACAAACTGACTCACAACATTATACCGAGGAAGAACAAAGAGGCCAGAACCTCCGTATGGATTCTGGGTAGGGATAGCAATGGGAGGATTCAAAGTGTTATGTCCAGAGGGAAGTGATGGATTTGGTCTAGGCGAAAGTGGTGTTCCAATAAGATCTTGAGTGATAGCCACATTTCTAGTAGAAACCGTGGTAGCTCGTGGGACCATAATAGAATGGGACATATGGAGAGGTACAATCGAGTGACAACCAACCAACAATTTGTCTAAAATGATGGTGACACTACTGGTAGTACTAGTAAAATGGTCTAAAGGTACCACATAGGTAACATACGTCTCAGACACTTGCAATTCCATAAGTTGATCGAGACTCGCTCCTAGGTTGTCGTAAAGATATTGTACTGTCAAAGGGATGAAACTAGGATTAAAAGTTTTGGCAGTGTGAGCTGGGGTCCTAAATGATTCACTTTGAAAAAGTGGATCCTTTATTCCAGACCCAACGTTAGGTCCAGTAGGTACTTCGAAATTTTCAAAAAAATAATTTCTCCTGATGAATTCATTCAGAGTAAATGTGCGTAGTGTCTAATACTCAATAATATATTTAGGGGAAGTCAGAAAGCCTCTAAGGAATCTAAAACAATTCAAAATTCTTCCAAAGAGTGTGTGCTTCCAACCTTAGACGCTACTTCGTTATTGACTACTCCCTCAGGAGATCCTTCTGGTGAGTTAGGAAGCAAAGGGAGGTAAACTTCTAGATATTCCGAGGGTAGCCCTTGCATCCTACATGAATGACGAAGGCCGATGTTGGCTGAACCAAGTAAAGAACGAAAACAATCTATGGCCAACTAGAGAAAACAAACAACACTCGGTAATAAAATATAAAAATCAAACCAAGAAAACAAACCTTCTTATTTCGAAGTCACTAGTTGGTGATGAAATCCAACGTCGCGAGATCAAGACAAGAAGGGGATGGGATAAAACGTAAGATCCCACACATAATTGTGGGTATACCCTCCAAGGAGCCCGAGTGAGTTTGGCCAACATCAATTCCAGGTACCGTGAAGACTTTCCCCTCCACAGTCACCTCGTGTAAAGACACTAAAGAGATAGGATACTAAGGTTACCAACTACAATAGTGATTCCTAGGGAAACGATCGACAGTTTGATCCATGCGCAAAGGTAGGGTATCTTGACCAAAATCAACTCGAGAGGCTCCCACACATAATCGTGGGTATACCTTCAAGTGACCACCAATAATACACACAATCTCTACACAAAGACCAACAAAGCAGGGTGAGTAACTCTGCTATTCCCAATGTGACCTCGTGATTGACCCTTGTGTTAGAAGGGATTCCCAAGACAAAATGTAGCAATTGCATTTGAACTCTCCCTATCACAAGATACTATTGTGTGTTTTGACGCTTTGGAGAGTGTACCTTACAACCTATTCCAAAGCACTATCCTAGCTAATGTTGGTGAAAAGAATCCCTAGAAAATAAAAGTAGTTAATAAATTTTAATTTTATGTTGTATTTTAATGGCTGTTGTTTACTCAAAAGGGAGATGAAAATGAAACTGTTGATGTTGTGACCTTGACCCAATAAAATGCAAAAATAGATGAATGTGCAATTTTTCAATTCAATGAACTCTAATTACAGTAGGGAAAAGGTATTATTTTGAAGTACAAAAAACCACGAATTGCAATTTCTTAATTTCGATTGAACACGATTCCAAATAACCATGAACTACAAAATTTTCCAATTCTTCTCTTTAAAAAATATTTCAAATGTAAAAATTTTCTTACGAAAGATTACTAAAAAGAATAAATGAATTCAGTTCTTCCTTTTCAAAACAAAATCAGAGATGTGATGACGAAAGGAAAATGTAATCCAATAAAATTAAGACATTCTCAACACAATTCCCAAATCAAACTCGTAATATAGACAAAAATGAAAAAAGATAATAAAAACATTTGTCATATGCAAGAAAAAAGTGTTTCTCAATCAACAAACAATCTGGAAAGTAAAACCAATCCAAAACTTGAAATAAACCAAAGACCCTTTGTCAAACAAGCACCCAAATCAAGATCTAAGATTATATCCTCATGACAATCATCAAAAGCAAAAAAAACTTGCAAAATGCAAAGAAATACTTTCAATCACTGAAAACCAATCAAGAGAAAGATTTAAACTCATAGATCAATCAAACATGGGCATCAGAAGTTTACCCCAGGAAACTAAGGCAAATATGGGTGAAAAAGGACAAATTGACTCACTCCAATAAATTCTACAGGAGTCGTCTTAGGCTGGGTATGGGACACAATGTGATGAGCATAGGTCATCGCAGGCTACTAGCAAAGCATAGTGTGACATCGTCGCACTGGGTTGGTAGAACAAAATGTGACGTCTGAGGCTCATCGCAAGCTGCCAATATGGTGCAATGTAATGATCTCTATAAATGAGGAAAAAATGGGAGAAAGACAAAAAATATAATTGAACTTCCAAATCCATTGAGTCCAAATGGATCACCCACAAACTCATAGAGTGAATTTAATCAGAAGAAGGCAAGCTAAAAGAAATTGAGAAGAAAAAAATCAAAAGGAATTCATATCCCTAGTATGGTCACCAATTTTGTTATGGGATTAATTGGTATTGCGGACATAAACAGATCTCCCTAAATCCACCCGGATCTAGAACAAAACAAAACAAAATATGACGCTTTCCCTAAGATATAACTATTGGGTTTACTATTTAACAAGAGATAGACAACATATTGTTTAAATGTCACTTCCTCTTGCTATTTCCATACTAGATCCACTCCGGTGCTCCTATGATATTGGATCTTCAAGGGAACACAATCCAACCAAAGTGAAAGCAATACAATGAACTCAACAAGAACCTATGTATGTGATCAAGGAATCATACAATAAAACAAGACACATTTTATGGGAAAGAAACATATCATTGTATCATATTAAAATGAAAGTGGAGATTACAACCAAAGCCTTGATGTCACAAGGTCCCCTTTCGATGGCCCTTTTCTCCAACACACACACTTGCTCCAACCTTGAATAAAGAAGATCCACAATGACTTGATGAACTGAAATGAAGCTCTCAAGTATGAGTTGAAGTAGAATTCCTCATCTAATTCTTATCTTATTCAACCTTAATCTTTTCCATGAGAGATCCCTCTTTATATAGGGGAAATAGAGATGGTTGAGAAGATTAGGATGATCCCACCAAATTAGAGAGGTGAGTAAGATCCAAACCGTTCGGAGGCCACCTCATATTCCATAAGATCCCCTTATAGAACTTTTGTGAAGTTTGAATTTTCCTTGGCTTTTGACATTGTCGCACCATAGCTATAGTGCAACCTGTGGAGACGTTGCAACCCAGCTCTAGAGCAGGGGGAAATGATTAGGCATTGTCTCACCCTGTGCCTTTTGTAGCCTATGACAACCTTCCTTAATAAGGTTTTTTATAAGATAAATCTAATCACTTTCCTCATGGAAAAAAACTCTTTTTGGGAACATGAACAAATCTTTGTCAATAGATCACTGGGGTGACCTAAATAATGTGTAACACCTATGAATTATGAACCCCTGGAGGGTGTACTTGTTTTTTTTGTAGAAACTTTCCTGGTGGACAGGTACACATGAGGGGATGATTAGCTCAGACCTTCATGGGGCTTAAATCTCACTGATGGATGATGAAACCCCAACCAGGGGTAAGAAGAAATTGAAGACTTGTATTGGGAGAAAGAAGGGAGCTTCCTTTGGAGGCACCCTGGCAGACCTAGACCTAGGGGTCCTTTCTCCTTCCACATGGATGTTATCCCTTGAGGGTCATGAACATCACCATCATATCCCTAGATGTCACCTAGAGCTAGGGTTTCATTTTTTGAGACATTTATGAGCCTGATGGCATGTGTGGGCATCATTTGGGTCCTCTGGAGGCCAAGGGCCCCACTTTTCCATCTCAACGTTTCACTTATGGGCCTCAACGTCACCCTACAGGGGAATGATATCATTCTTTTAGGTGTTTCTAGATGCAAATTAATTTTTATTATGTCAAAATTGAATTTTATTGTAAATTGGCTAGGTCAGCCTTATTTTTGACCTAAAATTAATTAAAGTTAAAAATTTTATATAAATAAGCATAAAGTACTCTCATTTTCACAACACAACTTGTGATTTGAGACAAGAGGTATGAAATTTGCGCCCTAGTGAGGGTTATTGGCTGAAATTATGAGGCACCATTCTCGTTTAAGGCTATTGTTTGCAACTTGGATCAATCTTGGAAGTTTTGTGGTGATCTTGCATGGTATTCTCATGGTTATTCTTGGCTCAAGTAAGTAAAATATGCATTTTTTTCATCTATTGAATGGTTTTTTGTATGGTTTTATTTGGTCATACAAGATTATGAAATTGCATGGTGTACTTAATTCTTGAATTAAGAAACTTAAATTGCTACTTTCTTACTTTTTATTTGCCAAGATTTTTGTTGAATTGATCTAGTAACTAGTGAAACCCTAAAGCCCTAAATTTCTAGTAGTCTAAGGATTTGGGATTATTTATTGTTGCATACATATTATTCCATAAGAAGGATAAGGAGAGAAAGGCGCTAGGGCCTAGAATTTACTACACCCTAGCATCTTGTCTCTTGAGGTCAAAGCATAGGGAGACTTTAGTTACTACTTCTCCTATGCCTTTTCCCCTCTTATAATTTTGTGCATCATCATAAATTGATTTGTAGCCTTAGAAGAATCCATCCACCTTGACTCCATTACCCTTGAAGGAACTAGTTCTCCTCTCTTACTTCTTGACAAGACTCAACTCAAACGCCTTCACTTCATACTCAAACTCTTTCATTTTTTACTCTACTAATTTGCTAACCTAGTCTAGAAATAATAACAACTAATTTACTGATGTCATAATCACTACTACAACTATCATTTTATATCTTGTATTAGCCTACTAACCGTCTAAGTCATCCCATAATTTGTATAAGGCAAGGTACTATCAATACGTTTTAAAGTGTATGTTTAAATTGCCTTTTTAGAATGCAAATTATGAAGGTGTTATCATTGTCATAGTTGTTGTTACATCCATTGTTGCAGCCCTTAACAACCCTAAATTCATCCATAAAACCATTGGGAACTTGTACAAAGAAAACCATAATCATTGGGTATTGAAGTAGTGTCTTATTTCTTTATTATAGTTCTTTTTTGAACTGGTTTCCATTGTTGTCATCATCGTTAACTAATGTTGCTATAAATGTTTGGACAACCAATTAAGTCATTCATTGAATTGTATTTATCTTGAAAAGTGCGAGTGACAAACCATTATCAAGTTTGCAAGGCTATTGTAACTCTTCCTTGTCATCGTAACTTGCACCTTTCAAGATACATTGCTTCTACTGTAATCTCACTTTCATTGTATAGTAATTTGTTCAAGCAACACTGTTGGTGCAGGGGTAGACCCAGGGTTCAACGCTACAACAACACATGAACAAAACCCTAACTACCGACCCTTTCGGAAACACCTGTGGAGAAGATGAAGTCTCACCCGAGGTAGAGGCAGGGGTGGTTGCAGGACTCCAGTGTCTGCAACCTTAGCTGGGACATAGATATGTGATTATGACACCTTAACAAAGCACTTAGCAGTTACAACTCATTAATATTCAACCTTAGTTAACAAAGCAGTGAGACCCTAACAACATATCAACGCAGTATTCACACAGATCCAATATAGTCAAGCACTAAGCACAACAACATAGGTCAGATATAACATTCATTCACATTATTCAACACTAAGCTAACATATCAGATACATCTAACATACATCAACACACTAAGAATTCAATCACATAGACAAGAGGACAATCATAAAACATATAGCAACCACAACACAGGATAAACATGGTTCACCCCCACCCTTGGGCTACGTCCACCAATTCTTATTCTTTATTTCTTTCTGTCAATATTCTACATGCATAGAGCCATGATATATTACTCCACATAGGACAGGAGATATGCGCACCTCGCTAGATCCTCCTTCCCTATAATACAACTCAAAGACTTCCACAGTCTCTTACAATCACTTGCACTTAGCTCCACAAGTCTCACACAGTCTGCGCACAAAGCACTATAGATGAAGTGCACTTATCTCTGCAAGTATTAATCACATATTCTTGCACATAGCTAGTACTAGCACTCAGTTATAGGTACTTTATTACATTTCCTAGATTTCTATTTATACATTACAAAATGGGACTAAACATGGGTAAAACCATGGGTCGACATCCCATACCTGTTACATAAGCTCAAAACCCAAAAACCCCTAAAAAGGGGATGAGATCCCACAATCTCTGCTTCGACTTGCGCTCTATCTTTGACAGCCTGTCGAAGTCCCAAAGTAGGTCAAACATGACCAAGGATCCTAAAAAATTGGTCAAGGGCCAACATGCCCCCAACACTCACCTGTGACTCATCCCGAGTCACTCTGGTTTGGGTAGATGTGCTTCAAAATCCATGAGCTTGGCTCAAGCTTCTTCGACCTGTTTCCATGCCAGGGCCTCCTGCTCGGTGAACTCTTGGATGACTGCTTCATTGACATGTCCCTCTAAACATTGTTCGACTGCAACAACTACTTGTTCCAACTCTGCACCTTGGCCTTCAATCTCCTTAAACAGTTGGCAATCTTCATCCTGGACTAGTTGGAGCCTTTGAATCACTTCCATGACTTTTCTCTGAATGGTGTGGACCTGTTGTTGAGCAGTGCACTATTCTTGGGATCAATTCATCCTTTGAAACGCTAACAGGAGCTTCAACTGCGCTTGTACTATTTTTTCTTGCTTCTTTGCTTCCTGGTGCTGTGACTCCAGTTCCTTCAACTCATTATCTTGAGTGAGTCGCTCACAATTCGGTGCGATGTGAGCACTTAGCTATTTTCATTCTAGAGTGAATGTTATGATACTCTCGACTTTTCTCCAGGCAATGGTTTCTCTTTGATCTCGCACATCTTGCAATGTACTTGGCACTGTTCATAGCTTGAGGTATGCGATTCTCTGTTGAATTTATTGGATAGCTTCCGCGACCTGCTCTACTTAGTGTTCCATTTTGTCTACCTTCTTTTGCTCTAATCCCGTCATAGAGTAGAGTGCTCTACTGACTGGTTTTTTTAATCCCACCTACTCTGCGAGCAAATGATATTTCTCTTGCTAGATCTATGCTTTCTCTTATTCAAACTTAGCTTCAAGGGAAGCCTTCTCTTGCTATGCAACTCGATGTTGGTCTATAACTACTTTTTTTACTTGCTTTAGGGCCTCTTTGGCCTGTTCGGTTTCTTCCTGTGCATGACAAAGGTGAGCTTCGGTCACATCGGCTAGTCTATGGAGTTGGGCAGGTTCATCTCCCAAATCAGGTGCTTCTGATGGTGGGGGCACAGTGGATACTGCACGACTGGATTGAATGACCTGTTGTACCCCTCTGATTTCAACCTTGATTATATCATACATATCCTCCTTCTTGGCTTCATGTTTATGCAAAATGTCCTATGAAGCATATACTATAGCTGTGATGATAAAGTCAAAGTTATCCAAAATGAGAACAGTCTACATCTTAGTCAAGGTGGCTCTAGATTTATTTCAGGTAGTGGGTTTGGTGGGAGAAACCTTCCTCTTCTTGAAAGGATCAGCCTCATCAGCAGGGTCCCTAGGCAGTGTTTCTTTGCCTTGCTTCTGTTGGTCCTCTTTTCCATTTGTCTCTTCTACTTTGTCATCAACCCCTTGTCCAGGTAATATTGAAGCAGTTCCTTCCAATGCACTGCTCAAGTTTTGGGCTTCTTCGGTCTTCTTCCTTCTGCTGGGTTTAGGACAATCCTTTGCTTCATGAGTGGTCTCAGGGCTACCGATTAGTTCAGGGTTTGAAATTTCTATGGGGTCTACGAGGATGAGGAGTTTTGTTGACCAGTCCTTAGTGATCTCTTCAAGGTCCTCCTCTATGAGCTTATAGTATGATTGAAGCTCTTCTTTGTGCTCATATGCGTGTGTGGTGATATAAATTAAGGTCCAATCTGTGTGGAAATTCATGAGGGATCACAACTGATGTAGGGTGTGTTGGCCCTTGCATATGGAAGTAAGCGAAGATTAAGGAAGAAAAGGAAAAATGTGAACTACGTGGAAGACACAGTGACTGTTACTGGGTTGAAGTGAGGAGAAGAGAAGAAAAGATGCAATGAAGTAAGAGAAATAAATCCATTGGATGAGGATATCGAGGATGACAGATCAACAAGGAAGAAGGATCGTGGACAACTCAACAAGCGGAAAAATCTACTGTTGGATGCTTTGGAGCACCCCATGGGAAGGAAGGCAAGATAGGCTGGCGAAGCCACTAAAATGTGGGTCAAGTTAATCTAGGGTTTTAGACACCTAGGGTTTTGGTATCTAGGGTTTTGACACTTAGGTCTCGGCCTAAGGCTGTTGGTGAGATATTGTAATGTATAAATAAGAACCTAGATGAGGGAAGACGGTTCGTTCTAGTTTTGTTATTGGCATGAGTGATTATTTTTGTGTGAGAGAGAAGTGCTAAGTTTAGAGCCTTCTGGTATTGTAAGATCTTTAGCTGGGTACAGATATCAACCCTGCAGCTGGGTGTGCAGGGAGGGGAGAAAGAGAGAAAGGGAGAGAAGAAGAGAAGATCTGCTAGCTAAGAGCGCAGAAAAGAACTGTATTCTTCATATTAATATATTATAAAGCACAATTCTGTGGATGTAGCCCTAGAGAGAGGGTGAACAACGTATATCTCATGTTATGTGTGATTGATGTTATTATCTTTGTCATCTGATATGCTGTTATTGTGATAACGTGTTAGATCTAAGATATAACTTATGCAGTAGGTTGTAGGAAGATAAAGAATACTAGGTTGTTGTGTGTTGTTTCTTTGAATCCACTTTGCATTCCTTCTGGTTGTAGACACATGTGTCCTGCAACCCCCTATAACTACTTCGGGTGAGACTGCATCTGCCTCGTAGGTGTTGTTGAAAGGGTCAGTAGTTAGGGCTTGTTTGTGTGCTCTTGGAGTTGAACCCTGGGTCTTCCCCTGTGCCAACAAATGGTTCCGTTGTCGGGATATGAATCTTCTTGAGGAAATGTCAAGGTGGTTTCCATCAAAGACAGAGATTCATAAGTGGATAGAGGATCAAGAAAAGACTTCACTGAAGCCCATAACAAGAAATCTAATCTTATTACAGAGGATTGGTTAGGAAGATATATCTTTACCGATATACATGAGATTTTCTTTGGAGGAATCCATCAGGAGCTATATGAGTGGTTAGCTAGGTTAACAGATACCCAATTTGAGATCATATCTAGACCTCCTGTGGTTTGGATGTTGACGCTAATCAAGAAGGTCAAGAGAGTTGAGATAATTTTGTCAAGAGAAACAAATCATTGGTTTGATAGCACCATTGGAGGGTACATCACCAAGTTTGTTGTTGAAAAAGTAGAATCATATATCCAAGCCGAGAGATATTTGTTCAAGGGACCCAGAGGAAAAATTTTACACTTTCTAAAATTGAGGATCAAGATGCTATTGCATGAGAAGAACATATTGAAGATACAGTAGTTGATTGGATTCGAAAAGGCTAATGTTCAAGAACTCAGACAACAACAATGACACAGAGGCTGGATATACACACAGTGGGAGAGAATTAAGAGAAGTTCCTATTGAGAATATATTTAAGGATAACTACGAGGATGAGGGTTTCTATAGTGGAGAAGAGGCAGATCTAATGGATGAAGAGATTGCAGAACCTTCTAGGGAAGAGGAAGGGGAAGATGAAGAACCTCGTTGGGAAGAGCCAAAAAATTCAGGAACTGTGCAGACTGTTGAAGTAAGTACTATTATTCCTCTTGTTGATTCAACAACATTAAGAAATTAGAGTAATCATATTCACTAGAGTGTTTAGAGCACTATCACTAGTAGTCCACCACATACTCATTCAGGAAACCAAGGAAGATCTATGGAAGATGAGATGAGGTTACCCACCTTTAGAGGAGATGGATCTAAAGACCTTGAACAACACTAGTTACTCTGTGAAGCCGTGCAGAGTATTAAGAATATCACCGACGAATCTGTCAAATGAGGTCAATTCAACACTACCCTAAGAGATCATGCACTAAAATGGTACATGAAATTTGTCCAAGGAGCTACACCTAAACCACTGAATTCCATTAAGACTTCGCTAATCACTGAATTCAAGATACCTAAGTCAGAATTGCAGTGCATTACATAACTAAAATAAATCAAGCAGAGAATAGTTGAACCAGTGTGGGAGTTCGATCATAGATTTAATACTTTGATAGTCCATCTGAGTTTTCAAATCCTAGATGAGAAGAACAAGGAATGGTTTATTGCTTCCCTCTTACCACACATCAGAGTCTCTCTGATGCAACAGAAGATTTCTTCATATTCCGAGGCACTGGATATCGCCATGAAGTTAGAATCATCCCCTATGGGAGAATGTAGCTCAGGTATGAGTCAAATCTTGAGTCAGCTAACTAGTTTTTCTCTGCATGTAGACGATATGAAGAAAGAAAAGGGAAAAGATAAAAGAGAAGACATCTGGTGTGTCAGAGGCAAATCAGAAGGCCATGAAAAGGAAAACTATCCCCTACTTCATGAATACTTGGACTTTGGAGCTCTGAGATCCTTGAAGCAAGTCACCCTACCCCAGTGCGAGGTATGTAGAAATAGACATCACCTTGGTGAGTGAAATTACATGTAGAAATATGTTCAGACACCCACAAATTTGTATTGCATGTTTTGTAAGTCGATGGGGCATGATGATCGGGATTGTAGGGCTTATGAACTCATGCATGAAAGGTCCAGAGACATATACAAGATTCAAGGTGAAGTACATCAAGAAGGAAATACTACGTAGTATAATTCCATAGGAAGAGGAAACTTCAACCCTCGCAATGGATTCAGAGGAAGAGGACGAGGAGGAGGTATGGGTCGAGGTCGAGGACAGATCATCTGTTACAACTACGCACAACCAGGAAACTTATCAAGGGACTATTAGAACCCTTGTATGACTTGCAGCTACTGTAGTTCATTCGAACATGTTATCAAAGAGTGTCCTGTGCTTCTAGCCAAACTTCAGGAGAGACGAGGACCTCAGCAGAACCCACAAGTGCAACTGATATATGATGAAACTCACTGAGAAGACCCTAGAGTCACTGTTATCAATCGAGGAGGTGCTATTACAGGAGAATACAGAATGACCCCGGGAAATACTACAAAAGAATCAATATTTAGGAAATATGTAGAGAAGACATAAAATTTTGATGAAAATAAAGAAAAACCAATGTTTGAGTAAGAAAGAAAAGAATTCAGGGGATATCAAGGTTCTTCATCAAAGACACGACCAAAAGTAAGAGAATATGGAATGCCTCTAGCATTCGATCAGTATGCTCTGCCAAAAGAAGGAAAATAGGTAAGCAAGCTAATGGAATTCTTATATACTTGTATTAAGCTGTTTCAGAATGAAAGCGTTGTACAAGAAATACAAAATTTAATCAGACAATATGAGCTAGGAAAGATACATCCCTTACTAAATAGAGAAGTACACCAAGTCTCTAACAGGAGAAGGGAAAATAAGGAATTACCCTTGAATGCTCAAATTGGAGAGTATGATATAGACTATGTGGTCCTTGACTTGGGGTTGGAGGTCAATGTCATGATGAAGTAGACCTGGGAACTGATGGGAAAACCTAAGTTGATCTATTCCCCTATAAGGCTTAGGATGGATAATCAACAAGCGGTAAGCCCCTTTGGAAGATTGGAACATGTCCCTGTAGAAATCGATGAAGTGAAGAAGTTTGTAGATTTTGAGGTGATTGAGATAGTTGATGACAGTTGTCCTTACCCTGCGCTGTTAGGAATTGATTGGACTTTCAATAATTCCACTGTGGATGATTTAAAAAAAATACAAATGACGTTTGAAGAAGAGGGCCTCAGGGTCATTGCACCCTTGGATCCTAATGAAGGTCAACGATACACAAAACCTACCAGACAAGAAGACCACGCATATGAGTTAGAAAACATATACAAATCAACAGCAAGACAACTGGATTACATTAATCCTACAGCGGATGGGAACCTAAGATGGTGAAGTGACAACGCATGTTCATCAGATTCAAAAGAAGAACTAGAGAACTAGCAGAACAAAATATATGAAGTATCTACAAGGAGATGTATTAGGTTAACTAGAGAAGTTCATTGGATCAACACAACAGTAAGTAACTTACCCACCTTTGATGGTCTGAATCATTTATAAACCTTCTTGTTGAAATTTGAAGAAAGTGTACCCATGCAACAACGATTGTTGGCAATGGATGAGGTCTTGAAAGAAACACCAGCAAGATGGTGGGGGACAGAAAAACACACCATTACAGACTAGGTAGAATGTCATACTTTGATGACAACGTGGTTCTCAGCACAAGTAGAAGGTTGTGAAGTGAGGTACACAGGTTGAGGCTACCCCAAGGACCATGTACACAGTTTCAAGGAAGCCTGGAAAAACATTCCTCAAGAGGAGTGGGTGCACAAATTCATTAACACGTTGGACACAAACCCTATTAACTGGTACCTTCAAGTAGATTTGCGCCTCATCACTGCATATGGTGGTAGAAGACAAGAAGACAAGAAAGATCAGGATTTGCATAGAGCTCAGGAAACTAAATGATGCCTGTTTGCATGACCCATTCCCTATGCCATTCACTGATGAAGTGTTAGATAATGTAGGAGGCCAGGATGTATATTCTTTTATAGATGGATTTTCAGGATACCATCATATCCGGATTGCCAAGGAAGACCGCCATAAGACCACCTTTGCAACAAAATGGGGATCCTACCAGTATACAGTGATGCCATTAGGATTGAAGAATGCCCCAACCATATTTTATAGGGTGGTGGTCAAAGCATTCTAGGAGTTTCTACATAAATTTATATAAGCATACTTTGATGATTGGACTGTTTTTAGTTTATTGAAAAATCACATTGAATGTCTAAGGCTAATGTTGGACAAGTGCAGGAAGTGTCAGATTTTATAAAACCTAAAGAAGTGAATCTTCTTTTCACCATTTGGAGTATTGCTAGGTCATATTGTATGCAAGAATGGATTGCTCGTAGATCCATCTAAGGTTGCCATTATATTTGACCTTCCCCTTGCTATTTCATTCAAACATTTATGCACTGCGCTGGGACACACTGGATATTACAAGAAGTTCATTAAAGGCTATGCCCAGATCACAACACCCATGGAGAAGAATTTGAAGAAAGATTGTCAATTTCACTGGACAAAACAATGCCAACAGAGCTTCAACACACTGAAACAGAAAATGGTTACTGTGCCTATCCTGGTTTTTCTAGATTGGAGCAAGGAATTCCACGTACATGTCGATGCATCTTCTATTGCACTAGGAGCTATGTTAGCACAACTGGGAACATGAGACATTGACCACCCATTATATTTTGCTAGAAGGAAGCTATCAACAGCTAAGATTAATTACACCACCATTGAGAGAGAAGGGTTAGCCATGGTGTATGCACTACAGAAATTTCGCCACTACTTGTTGGGAGGAAATTTTAAAATGTTCACTGATCACTCTGCACTAAAATACCTAGTCAACAAGCTAGTGTTGGGGGAGAGAATATGCAGATGGCTTCTGGTATTTTAGGAATATGATTTTGATATTGTGGTTAAGCCAGGAAGAATGAAAAAATGTCCTGACCATTTGTCGAGGTTAGAACATGGAGAAGACACTACTATCTTGGAGGATACATTGTTGGATGCACAATTGCTGGCCATTAGAAATATTGATGATCACTTCCCAGATATAGTCCACTTTCTTTCAACAGGAATGGCACCTAGTGAGTATACAATCACCCAGAAGAAAAAACTAGTAGTGCGCGCTATAGACTTTTCACTTATAGCCGGATGACTATACAAGATAAGACTTGATGAGATATTGAGGAGGTGTGTTATGGAGACAGAGAGACCATCAATACTCACTGAAGCTCATGAAGGAACTGTAGGAGGACACTACGCAGGGAAAGCAACAACACAAAAGGTTCTTAGAGTTGGCCTCTTGTGGCCTACCCTACATAGAGATGCTAAGGACTATTACAGAGGCTGTGATGTATGCCAAAGAGTTGGGAAACCATCTTGAAGAGATGAAATTCCATTAGCACCCCAAATAACCTTACAAGCCTTTGAGAAATGGGCCATTGACTTCATGGGACCTATAAACCCACTAGGGAAGTGCACAGGATCAAGGTACATAATCTCTGCAACAAAATACTTGACCAGATGGGCCGAAACAAGAGCAGTTAAGGATTGTAGTGCAACTACAGCTACGCACTTCATATTTGATGACATCATAACCAAGTTTGGATGCCCAAATATCCTTATGAGTGATCAAGTCACACACTTCATCAATAATACCATTGAAGCCTTGACTGAAGAATTTGCAGTCCATCATCAGAAGAGCACGCCTTACCATCCACAAGCGAATGGGATAGTTGAAGCATTCAACAAAATCTTGGAGACAACGCTAACGAAGATTTGCAATGTGAACAGGGATTACTGGGATTTAAGAGTATCGATAGTACTATGGGCCTATAGAACCACTTGCAAGAAGCTAACAATGCAAACCCCTTTTAAGTTGGTTTATGGTCTCAAAGTCATTGTCCCGATGGAATATTTGGTACCAAGCCTAAGAATTGCTGCCTTTACAGATATGGATGATACTGATGTTGTGCAAGAGAGGCTTGCACAGTTGATAGAACTAGAAGAAGACAGATTCATTGCAGGATTCCATCAACAAGTACAAAAGGAAAGAGAGAAGGCCTACCATGATAGAAACATCAAGAAGAAGGCATTTAAGAAAGGAGATATGGTATTGATATATGACATCAAGTTCATGAAGCATCCAGAAAAGTTCAGAACACATTGGCTTGGGCCATATGAGGTTTCCTATGTTACAGAAGGAGGAGCTGCACAGTTGGCAGCTTTGAATGGAGAATGGAAGGAAGGGTTGGTGAACGGGAGCTGATTGAAATTATATTATGAAAACCAACTACCTCACAACTCTCAGTAAAATCATGAGGAAAAGGGTCTAGGTACTAGGTGCAGTTGAAACTAGGTACCAGACACATAAAAGATAGTATGCACAAGGAAGGGAGGCATCGAGCAGAAATCAAAGGCTCCCCTACGCAGTCCAAAGTTGAAGAAAAATAGAAAATTCATATCTTAAGTGACTCAAGATGAGTCATAGGTGAGTGTTGGGGGCTTGTTGTCCCTTAGGTATGGAAGTAAGTGAAGATTAAGGAAGAAAAGGAAAAACATGAACTGCCAGGAAGACACAGTGATTGTTACTGGGTCAAAGTGAGAAAAAGTGTAGAAAAGACAGAGCGAAGTAAGAGAAATAAATCCGTTGGATGAGGAGATTGAGGATGACAGATCAATAAGGAAGAAGGATCATGGACAACTCTGCAAGCGGAAAAGGCCACCTTTGGATTCTCTGGAGCACCATGCGTGAAGGAAGGAAAGAAAGGTTGGCGAAGCCCTCAAAATGAGGGTCAAGTTGACCTAGGGTTTTAGACAACTAGGGTTTTGGTATATAGGGTTTTGACACCTAGGTCTTTGACGCAGATGCGCCACCCAAACATGTCTGCTCACAGGACCTCCTCCATTCTTAGCCCGAAGAACTTTAAAGCTCTTCAAACTCCCTATTAGGAATTTTCCTCACCCACAACAGCTCTCCAAAAGATCTCCCTAAACTATCGGGAAATCGGACTTCACGATTTCGCGAGTCTTGTGGTCAAGTATTTTGGGATTCTCAAAACCCTGAACCCCGACGTAAGTCAACGCTGACCTTTTACCTCGCTATCGGGGTTTTTTTCTATCGGGATTTCGACATTTGCAATGTCTAAACCAACTCGCACCAACAATCCCCAATCCCCGATACACTCCCCTGCTACCTTAGCCTCCAGGCTAGGCCTTGTGTCCACGCGACCGCTCTTTATATGACCACAATCATATTGCTCATCGGGGTTTCGCGGTTTGCGATTCCAAAGTGCAAAAAACACTTGCCACCAGGATCCTCGATATCCCGATGACTCAAACACCGATGGGGGGATTCCTTGCCACCTGTCCTCCACTAATTCCCCTGTGGCCCCACACTGTTAACCTGTCGAGAAATCGCGTTTCGGAGTTTCGCGATTCCTGATGCAACGTTTTCTTGGTACTCAGGATCCCCAATATCTCAAACCACGACTCCTTTTATGATCTTCTAATGCGTGTCTGCCTAAGATCCATGGTTAGGACTTCATCACTGTTTCGAGACTCAAAATACCTTGGTTCTCTTGATTGTCAAAGTTCCGAACGCCGATGGGCTCTCGATCCTTGCCCCCTATCCCAACAGATGGACGGTTCGGCGCTCGTCAGGATTTCGAGACTTTTGATGTCCCAACTCTCTCATCCTCAGGAACCCCGATATGCCGATTCCTGACTCTCTCCAGATTCCTGACACCTGTCTTCCTGAACGGATGGCTCAGATTATGCCAGGGTTTCCACTATGGACTTCCCCAACCTCCTATCCATGGGACTTATGATTTCCCGTACTTCGGACGCCTCGATCTCCACCACGTGTTTAACTGACAGATGACCTAGATCTTCCCAGGGCTTTGGGGTTTCAAATGTCGAAATACCTTCGACCACGGGGCTACCGATCCTTCGAATCCCTATGGTAGCTCTTGTGCAACTCCTGTCAGATCCGACGACTGACGGGTAACTGATCCACGATCCAACGGTTCACGACTCCTGGAGCTTGAACTCCCAACGTGACCATAGCATCCTTACTTCTTTGGTAGATCCAAAGGCTGACGGGATTTTTCCAATCTCCTCCACAAGATCCTAACTGTCTATCTTCCTCTTGGATGTCTTCTACGAGTGAACCTAGTATTTCTTTATGAAAGCTGGTCCTCCTGCACATAACTTTGCAGTGCCTGTTCAAACACTCCACGACACAGCCTCTCTGTGCTTCTTCTTGACGAACGTTAAAGCCTTATCCCCCTTGAGATTTCTCACACTTTCAACCTCAAGAGGGTCCTTGCACCCACTCCTTGCGGCAATTTGTTTTTCAAACACCTCCAGTGTTGAGTTCTTTTGACTCTGTGCACACCTGCAGCAATAGTCCTTCAATACTTTGCTCAGTTTCACGACTGAGAATCTCCTTAGCCTTCACACTCCTTGCACGGCTCCTATAACCCGAATTCACTTCTGGGTGAATGAGAACAAGAGTTAGACTATCCAAGCCTTCTGTCAACGCACTCCTTGCAGACGACTTCAACTGCACTCCTTGAAGGAATCCTTGCTCAGATAGAGAAATAATTTTAAATCATTTCACTTCCTCTCAGACTTCAATCTCAACACATGAAATCATATACATAGCATAACAAAAAATGAATAATAGGAAGCAAATACTCATGAGCATATCAATCAACACACATACATAGAGAACAAACACCAAAACCATGGATTTGAATTAGTTTCTTCCATTAATCCAAATAACTATACATGGGTATTTCTACATAGTCCTCTGCTTCTCTTGTCTATGCTATGGATTCTTCTAACTCTTCCTGAATTATGTTACAATGCACAATGAGGGTGTCTATATCCATTTTCCCTCTTTCTTCTAAAACTGTCTAGTCTAATATTAAATTCTATCTACCTACATTTACTGCTATAAATGCCTCCATCTACTTCAGACGAGAGTGGGGCACTCAAGGTCTGATTATATTTTACCAAGGTGCCTTCATTAAATGATCTCACTTATGTTTGGCGCATCAACTTCAAGGGAAAATTCAAAAATATTTTGGTTGGGTCTGCCCAGCTGTCCTTTGTCTTCTGCGCTGGCTCGCTTGATGTGAGGGATGCTCCTGCATCATACTCCCTCGCTTGAAAATTTTCATGGGCTCTTGTCCATAAGCTATTGCACGGTCTGTCCATGCTTCAAAATCTCTTCTTTAGTCTCCCAGCTGACATCTTCAACTGGATGGCCCTTCCACTTGACCAAATATTCAAAATATTCTTTCCTTCTGGTTTTCTTACCCACTCGTTTATCCAGTATCTGCTCCATCTGTGGCTTCTCTGGAACTTGCATATGCTTATTCCATTGAACCTCTATTTGTTCATCACTTGTTCCCGCTTCCCCAACTTTGTATGGATACAAATCTGAGACGTTGAATATCGGAGAAATTCCGATCCCATCCGGTAATTCAATCTCATAAGCATTCTGCCCCATTTTCTTCAAGACCTTGCATGGTCCGATTTTCTTCATCTTCAATTTATTGTATGTTCCTCTCGGGAACCTTTCCTTCCTCAGATGTTCTAGAACCAAATCACCAACCTCAAACTAAAGTTGTCTTCTATGCTAATCGGATCTGCGTTTATATTGTTGGCTTGATTTCAGCAACCGCTCCTTCACCTGGTTGTGAAGTTCTTTCATTGCCTCAGCAAATTCTTCTGCACTAGCGCTCCTAGTAGAAGTCTTCTACGAATCTGTTAATTCAGAAAATCCTCTCGGATGCATGCCATATACAATCTGGAATGGACTCTAGCCTGTTCTTCTATTCACTGAGTCATTATAAGAAAACTCTGCCTGCGACAATACATTTTCCCAACTGCTGTGGTGCTCTGCCACCAAGCTTCTCAGCAAGTCTCCCAGAATTTTGTTCACCAATTCCATTTGCCCATCCGTCTACGGATGATAAGCTGAACTAAAAAACAAGTTAGTCCCCAGCTTCTTCCATAATGTCCTCCAAAATTTCCCTAAGAAATTTTTATCCCTTTCCAAAACAATACTCTTTGGTAAGCCGTGAAGTCGAACGGCTTCTTTGAATTTTTTTTTTTCGATGTGAGTCGCATCACTAGTTTTCTGACATGGGATAAAATGTGCCATCTTGGAAAATCTATCCACTACCACAAAGATTGAATAAAATCCTCTTTGTGCCCTTGGAAATACCAATATGAAATCCATGCTAATTTCATCCCATGGCTTTTCAGGTATGGGCAATGGTTGATAAAAACCGACATTCTGCTTCCTTCCCTTTGAATGCTGGCAAATTCTGCATCGGTCTACAAATATCTTGACCTATTCTCGCATCCTTGGCCAAAAGTATGACTCACTCAGCTTTGCGAATGTCTTATCATGACCGAAGTGTCCGACCAATCCTCCACTTTGTTTTTCCTTCAGCAGATTCTCCCTCGTGGAGCAATTTGGAATGCACAATTGATTGCCTCTGAACAATAATCCATCTTGGATCATATAGTCTGTCCAAGGGCTTCTATCTTTGAGAAATGGATTCTCAGCTACTTCATATGCCTCCTTAAAATCCTGGTCATCTGCATACATGTCTCTGAGATCATCAAAGCCTAACGTCCAGACTTTGAACTCTTGCAACAACAAACACTTCCTTCTCAAAGCATCAACAACTTTGTCAGCAGTACCATAAATATGTTTTATCACAAATGTGAAATTTTTCATGTATTCAACCCACTTAACATGCCTCTGATTCAACTTCTCCTATTGAGTCACAAATTGTAATGCATGGTTATCACTATATAAAAAAAATTCCTTCGGAATCAAATAGTGCCTCCATTTTCTCAATGCCTGGATGATGGCATAAAATTCCTTGTCATATGTGGAATACTTCATCTTCTCCTCATTCATCTTCTCACTGAAATATGCAATTGGTCTATTCTCCTGACTCAAGACCGCTCCTATTGCAAACCCGCTTGCATCACATTTTACTTGAAATGTATTTTGAAAATCCGGCAACACTAGAATTGGTTGTTTCGTAATCTTCCGTTTCAACAAATTGAAACTCTTCTCAGCTTCTTCAGTCCAGTGAAAAGATTTATGTCTTTTCATCATTGTATCCATCATTGCTGCACTAATCCCACTGAAATTCCTGATGAATTTTCGGTAAAAACTAGCCAATCCATGAAAACTTCTCACCTCCAATATGTTCCTTGGTGATGGCCAATTCTTGATTACCTCCACCTTATCTGGATCCATCCTCAACTCATTTTCCGAAATAAAAAATCCCAAATAGATGAGTTATGTCTTCATGAATGAGGACTTCTTCGTGTTTATTAGCATCTTCTCTTGCTGTAATCTCTTCATCACAATGGCTAAATGCTTAAGATGTTATGCCTTTGTCTTGCTGAAAACCAATACGTCATCCAGATACATGATGACA
The DNA here is from genome assembly GCA_000966675.3 of Picea glauca. NCBI lineage: Eukaryota > Viridiplantae > Streptophyta > Pinopsida > Pinales > Pinaceae > Picea > Picea glauca. The sequence continues at coordinate 310,221 of JZKD02S0775457.1, read as the reverse complement.
AATTTCCCGATGAAATCCTTCAGGACTTCATTCATCAACCTCATTGTTTATGGATAAATTCGTGAGTACAGACACAGACCAATCTCCCCAGATCCACCTGGATCTGGAACAAACCGTAACAGAATACTACTCTTTCCCTAGATCTAGCTATTGAACGAACTAAGAGAAATGGATAATGTTCAT